>JAXRJS010000056.1:5885953-5930953 GCA_037127375.1 Dione juno | reverse complement strand
TATTTCACATACAACATAGTATTATTGTTTAAAAGCTTCCAATCAAAATCGCACAACCTAATGGCTGCAACAAAAAAGTTATTGAAAAACGTTTTATTTTCTTAGTAATGAATCATGTATATTGAGCCAAATGACTAATACCAGGGAGAACATATGTTTTAAACACCTAGCACGAGACTTGTCAATCAAAAAAACTATTGTAACATTTGGCAATGTATTGAATTTAGGCGAAAAGTGAATTTTTTCTGCAAGTTAAAAGCTGAGAAAAGCTAAGCTTACGCTTCGTTATTTCATCCAAATAGATTTCACAAGATGATGCAAAGTATTCATATGTATAAACATGATATAAATAGCTCAGGCTATATATTTGATAGTATAGGGTATATATGAAAAAAGAGGGACGAGAGTCTGTATAAGTATGTTTGTCTGTGGCATCATAGCTCTCAAGCGGATGAACTGAATTGATAGCAAAATAAAAATTTAATTGAGGTTTTTTCTTGAAATGACGTCTTGTAACATTCATAAATACCATCTAGTTTGGATTCCTAAACATCAAGATTCATTGACGAAATTTCTAAATATATCGATTATTTTAAAAACGATAACGCTTTATATATATATATATATATATATATATATATATATATATATATATATATAATATATATATATATATATATATATATATATATATATATATATATATATATATATATATATATATATATATATATATATATATATATATATATATATATATATATATATATATATATATATATATATATATATATATATATATATACATATATATATATATATTTATATATATATATATATATATATATATATATATATATATATATATATATATATATATATATATATATATATATATATATATATATATATATATATATAATATATATATATATATATATATATATTTTAATCTAATTTTAGTTTGGATATTCTTGACCGAACACTAAGATTGGTAGTTTGATACCCACTCGTTTACGTTATTATGATGACAAACGCTGCGAAATTCATATTGAAAATATTTTATTATAAATTAACAAATTTTATTGAGAACAATGAAGAAAAGGGTGTTCTGTGTTTTATTTGTTATGTTTCTTTTAATTAAATGATATTTGTATTCATATAAATAAAAATATTATAAATTAATGACTAAAAAACAGTAACAGTGTAATTTTTATTCCAAAACAATAAGTACTTACGCGAGAAATAGTTTTCACAATATTAATGGAAAAAATTTTTTACAAAGTATAGTTAGTAGTAAATATAAGACATTAAGCGTTTAATGTATATTATAATATAACAAAATAATCGTACATCAAACCCTAATTATTGCAGAATTGCATATTTCGTTATAGCATTGAAGTAATAACATAACAATATTTGATCATTTTCTCTTGATTCATCATAATGACGTCATTACACGTTTGTTTTCAAAAATACAACCCACGTAGCATTCAAGCTCACCACTGCTAAAATGTAAATGAAAGCCGTGTGAAATGCCAGACTTTTGCTATTTTTAAATGGAGCCGGATGGGCCTACATATCGCGCAAACGCTAAAATTAAACCTGACTGAATTCCCAATGACCATATTATTAGTATAGTGGGACAGTTTAAATAGAAAGCTTATATAACGGAAGCTATTGAAATAATACTTATGTGGATTAGATAGTGGCAAGAAAATTGATATTGCGTTAGTATATATATATATATATATATATATATATATATATATATATATATATATATATATATATATATATATATATATATATATATATATATATATATATATATATATATATATATATATATATATATATTGAAATAAGTAAAAATACGTTAGCACATAATATATAATTTTTATCCTACGTCCATTGTACGTACATTGATATTTTACTAGATTAACTATATTTACAATAATAAAAATATTTTATAATTATTCAATTTTCTATTCCAGAAACATAGTAAAAGGGTAAAACAAAATGGAGCAGTTTGAATCACTGCTGACGTGCTGCGTCTGCTTGGACCGGTACAGAAACCCAAAACTGCTGCCATGTCAGCATAGTTTCTGTATGGAGCCATGTATGGACGGCCTGGTCGACTATGTCCGGCGACAGGTACTTTAAATAAACAAAATTATTTCTTCAAAATAGTAGTAAATCGTAGGAAGTGGGGATTACAACCAAAAATATTTCTTACAGGTCAAATGTCCAGAATGTCGAGCGGAGCATCGTATTCCTTATCAGGGTGTACAAGGATTTCCAACAAATGTTACTTTACAAAGATTTTTGGAGCTCCATGCTCAAATCGCTGGGGAATTACCAGACCCTACTGCCGGGCAAGTTATGGAAAGGTGCAATGTTTGCTCAGAAAAGGCATATTGTGCTCCCTGTGCCCATTGCGAAAAGAAAGTTTGTGAAGATTGTAAATCTGCTCACATGGAAGTACTTCGCAGAGAAATTGCAAGAATTAATAATCAAATACGACGAGGTGTAAATAGATTGCAAGATATTTTAGCTGTTGTAGAGCGAAACACTGCTAATTTACAAACAAATTGTGGTGCAGTTGCTGGAGAAGTTGATGAAATTCATAAAAGGCTTGCTAAAGCACTAAAAGATCGAACAGATTTCTTAAGAAATGAAGTTGATCGCTATTTAGCTACTGAACTTAGAAACTTAACTCATCTTAAAGATAATTTAGAATTAGAGTTAAGTAATATACAAAGTAATTGTGATCTCGCAGACAAATATATGAACGATGATGTTGAGTGGGAGGATACAGAACTTGTTGATACTAAAGAAATATTCTTAAAAACTGTAGAATTTTTGCGTAACTTTGATTATGAAGCTGGTGATTATAATCGAAGGATACGGTTTGTTATGACCCATGATCCAAATCAATTAGTTATGCACGTTGCTAGTTATGGAGAACTGAATATCACTCAACCAAATGCATACTCGGTTGGGCTACAACAAACACAAGGCTTAACTAGATCCAAGAGTGACCATCGCTTAGCAACACAATTCCGTCAGCAAGAAGAAGCTAAAGGATATACAGAAAATGAAGAACCAGTTTTGGGAGGTCGTAAGTTCGGTGAACGCCGACCGCCTCCACCAGAGAAACACACGAGGGACTACGGTGCTACTGACGACTATAGTGGTTACGAGTCAGAGCATAGGCCTTCTCGAAGATTCCGTTCTCGCTTCGTGAGAAGTCATCAAGCAGATAATGATTCTGATACTGAAACAACGACACGATCAACAAAAAGTGAGCACAAAGAAAAAGAGAAAGAAAAAGTAGCTGATACAGAAGATGCCACACGTGGTCCTCTTAGCGGAATATTTAGATTAAGTGACTGTCCTCGTGTAATGCAACGTATACTAGATGTTGACAGTGGTAAAAAAAAAGAAAAGAAAGAACCTCCTCCGCCACCGAAGCCAGTTCAACCAGCACCGCAACCACAACGTCGTCCGCCTCCACCAGCTAGACAACAGAGTGAAGATGACGAAATAACTCGTCTTAAAAGACAAAATAAGGGTGCAGCTACATCACAGGAACCCGATCGACCAGTGCAGCGATCCGCAGAGGAAGAACGAAATTCAATTAATCGTAAACCTCCAACACCAGCTCGTGAGGTGAGTTGGGAAGACGAAAGAGAGTAAATTAAAATATGAAAAGAAATATAAAATAGATATTTAATCATCGATACTAACATGGGAAACGCAACAGCTAACTAGGGCATTCCATTAATATACACTCCATGATAATCACACATAAACACAACACAACAACAAATATTACAATACTGCGTTTTTGGTGCCAATACCGAATTTCAGTATATTTCTCAGGCTTCCAGTGACGGTGAATCTGATGAATCTGTTGGATCTCTCCAACGAACTCAACGCAAGAATACAGCCGCAGCACCTAAAGCACCTGCTGCAAGAAGGCCTTCAGCCTCTGACACAGCAGCTGCACATCGTCCCGCAGCCCGTGCAGCAAGCACTGAATCAAGTGCTTCCACTGAAAGTTCCGGCTCGGCGGTAAAACACACAGGTGCGATTTTAAGTATCGCAGAATTGAAAGCGAAATATAGCAGTGATGGGCCTCCACAAAAACCGATCACTCGTTTTCTGTCCGCAGGCAATGAAAGATCAACACCGGCAACTACAAATGGCACTACTGGCGGCGCACAACGGGTTCAAAGCCGTTTTGTTGGCTCACAGCGACCTACACCAACCCCAGCGCCCGCCGAGCCGGCCCACGAAGACTCCGACACGAGCTCTGAAGAGGAAACTGACTCATCAGAGGAGAGTGAAGAGGAGCCTGCTACACAAAGGAAGCCCGAGAGTCAGGCGATGGCACGTAGTGATATTGGACCGCTTTTAGCGAGAAGTAGCAATGCTAGGATTGACGCCAGTGAAAATAAATCAAATAAAGAAACACCTACTCAATCACGTTATCGAACTCGACAGTCCTCACAAACCGAAGAGGAGCCAGCACCTCGATATGGCGCTAGTGGTTCATCATATAGTCGTTACGGAAGCAAACCAAAAGATGACGAAATGACATCTTCCTTAGATGATGATTCTAAATATCCCACTGCTCGGTCCAGATACCTTGCTCTAAAAGAGCGACGAAACCGTCTCGCGAGGAGTAAAAGTAGTCATTCAGGGTTTGGTGGTGGTGATGATGATGACCAAGATGATCCTGTATCGCCGACTACTGCTTCACCATCAGCTTACCTTGCGGCTCGATACGGCTCCGGCACTGGAGGTTCAGAGTTGTCTCGTAGCCGATCTTCCCACGCGCTTAAATCGAGGGAAAGCTCCCCTGAACGCCCGGTCCCCGGCGAGAAAGATGGAGCGGCCTTGAGTTCCTGGGCGAGGTACTTAAAGAATAAGTACGGCTCGCGAGGAAAAGATCGTGATTCGGGCGGTACATCGTCAAGTGCATCCCGTCGCTTGTCTCTCGGGTTGCCCTTACGCTCGGCTAACGAGCTTGCCAGTTCTGATGATGATTCAAAAAACGCGGCAGGCTCCCCCATCTCCCCTACGGCGGCTACAGCAGCGGTAGCAGGTTAGAATAAGAGTGGCGTGTACATAGGTTTGATGCTTCTAAAACTTGGGTTGTCCAAACTTTTTGGTCGATTTCTTAATATGACATTTTGTCACAGGTTTCGCAGCAGCAGGTTCCTCCCCTAGGAGCCAATATCTGCAGAAACGCCGTTTACAATTCAGTGTGGGGAGTCGGGGGAGCGAACCCGGTTGTTTTACATGGCCTCGTGGCATCGCTGTAGGTCCCGACAATATTATGGTCGTGGCTGATTCATCTAATCATCGTGTACAGGTAAATTAGCAAATTAGTATTAATTATTAAAAAAAATACAAACATTAAGAAAATTAAAACCATTATTCAAAAGTAACTTAAATACTTCGCCAATGCTAATATTCTATGAATATTCTGTTTAAATTTATCGTATCTAGACCTCCATTTATCAATTTTATAACCGGCTCGAAATATAGCGATCTAAATATTTCAAATATTACAAAAATATCACATAATTTAACGTTTAAATTAAAACCTCCAGTAAAGAGGCATAAGGGGGCTATTCTGAAAGTAATATGAATTTTACCGTTTGGTAGTAATCCTATTATTCAATTATTTAAAAGCTCCACCATCAATACAATTAAGCTAAAAAAGTTAATTTGGGTAAAAATTTTAAAAAATAAATATAAAATGCAGCTTGATTATCTTTATTTGCTAACGAAATATCAGCCAACTTCTTTTAATAGCTACTGTTTCATATTGAAGCTGTATAAATAAATAAAGCTGTATAATAAATAAATAAATAAAATTTACAAATTTTCAAGTTAAATATTATACGTTCAATTAAATACCAGTTTTAGTCTATGGCTATTTACACTAAAAACAGAATATTTGTCTCATAGAATTCTCAACTTGAAAATGAACGTTTCAGTCGTAAACTAAAAGTCACCTCGACTCGAAGTCGGCGATAACACGTGTTTGCCAAATAGAGAAATGCGTAACATCGTAAATTATGTATACTCATACCTCGAACGTGGTCTAATAAGCAGTGCATTTTAGTATAGCAGCTTCATTTGATATTTGCTATAGATATATACATACATACATACATAACTTCACGCTTTATCCCTAGCGGGGTAGTCAAAGAGGACGGAGCGCCAAACGCTGTGGCATACCTCTTTCGCCTCGTCCACTGACATTAACCTCTTCATAACGGAGGACGGTGGAGGATGATGCTATAGATATATCCTACAACAAACTAAATTATAATACGTATATATGTATATATTTGTTTCTTTTATCTTCACTAGAGGAAAATTATTTTGATTTTCCCGCACTGTTGAAAAGAAGCGCGGCGTTGAGTTCCGCCACCAAAACGCATTGTTCTCATTTGAGCAAAAAGCGGAGAGCAGGATGTTTGGACACTAGGCTCTCTATTCCTATTTTTGTGTATTATTAAAAAAATATAATAAAATTTAGATATTAAATACCAAATATACCAAAAAAACCTAACCCAAAATGTCTGTTATTATAAATTATTTATACATCCATAGGTATATATATACATATATATAACTTTTTTTCCATAGGTATTCGATTCAAATGGCATATTCGTCAAAGAATTCGGTCAATATGGCAGCGGGGAAGGCGAGTTTGATTGCCTCGCCGGCGTCGCTGTTAACAGGATCGGACAGTACATCATTGCTGATAGATACAACCATCGTATACAGGTGAGTGATTTTTAATTATCCGCTATTTGCTTTATTTACTTTTTTTTACCATTTTGGGTAAATGAAATTTGTTACAACATTTTATTACATATTAAAGCTGAAGCACAGTAAAACTAAGAGTTGATCAATATTTTATTTTCTTCTATCTAAGAAATAAGAAATATTTTAAATTAACTTATTGCTTTTTATATACATATTTTTGGTTGAAAAACTTATATAAGTTGTTATGTGTTATTTCTTGATAAAGTAACTAATCAAGAACAAATGCTTCATTTTAAATGTTATAATTTTTTTATAAAGTAGATTTACCCATAAGTCTCTACACAATTTTGTCAAGGACTTTAACTATGCATTGAAATGTAAACACCTAATACTTTGGCGTACCGGAACAAAGTACAAGCCCTTGAGATGAAAATTGAGTTAGCTGTCAAACTGTCATTCCCAGTGTCAGAACTTCTCAACTCCATAGCAATTAAATTAAGAGCAACTTAAAAATTTATTAACATATATTGTGTACATGTTTACACTATATGTATGATTGAATGTAATTAGCCAATATATGTATTTTGTATTCATTATGATATTTTTTAAAGTAAAAATATATAAGAATTTTCAACGTGAATTTCTATTAAAATGAAAATCAAAATATTCTTTATTCAAATAGGCTATTACAAGCAATTAACATAAGTGTCAGTATTGTCAGTCCTACTAGAAGCTACCACCAGCTGGAGGGCATTTCTGCTATTATTTTCCTTTCCTTAATACCGCATTAAAAATATTAACATATTTGATACGTAGCATTAATTACTATTAATTTATTATCGCTTGGCAAACAATAATAATTTTGCTAAATTAATATTTTTGGACATATTCTCCGGGTAGTGAAACAATATATGATTATAGCTTACAACGAGAATGAATTGTATAAGCTTAAGTTAAGTTTTATTATATAAAATTATGGCTTGAAGTGCTTTTATTAAAGAGATTCTAACAGTGGGGAACAGAGTGTCTTAACACTAGGTTCTTTCTGCCTACTTTGCTATATACGGGGTACAGCTTGAAGCTATATACAAATAGTCACTTCTAGCCTATAAATAATAATCATAATATTCAAAAACAAATCACTAGAATTCAAGACGACAATAAATCTATTGTATAGTAGAAAATGAACAACGCCAAATTTTCACAACACATACAATATTCTAGAGCTTTTAATGTAGAGTAGATAATTTAAAGTACATTATGTGAGAGAATTGTTTTGTATAATAGCTTTTGTTTGTTTAAGCGTGTGATTTTAGCCGAAGTGGCATACTTTTCTAATTTATAGAATGGTATGTTTAATACTACAATTCATTAATTTCTTTATTCTTTAATATTTATGAATTTTTTTATGGAGAAAAATGACTTGAGATTGAGAGCTTGACATCTTCATTTCTGCGTTCTGGTTAAACAAAGTGCGGCGTTTAGTTAACACGCAATATCACTAATTTGATTACACATTACAATTCTCTCTACCTAACCTGTTTTAAGTAGAACATCCTATAAAGATCGTTAACTGTACGCAATTTTATATAATTGAGAATAAATCTGTCTGTCTGTCTGTCTGTATTCAAAAATAAGTAAATGTGTAATAATTTAAAAAAAAAATTATAAAAAGAAAATATTTTTAATTCAATATATTCAATAAAAAGTTTATATAGGTAGTTAAACTATTTTAATTTTTACTATCTGGTTATGAATAAAAAAAATACGATGATGAGTCTCGCTACAAAGTTCAAGATTTAAAATGTATATACAAATTTATATGTGAAATAGCCTTTGGCTCGCTATTCTAGTATGAAATGACCAATAACACACACCATTTGTTACTTTAACTGGGACTTGCAAGAATTCGATATGAGAGCATTTATCATATAGCTGACTTGCTATTTGCAAGAATATAGTAGTAAGATATAAAACGTAGCTGACTCTTTAAATTATAAGTCAAAAATCCTTGGAATAAAATCACTTATTTTTCTTAGACAGTTACTTTTTACTGCTTTAAAGTGTTATTCTACACTGAGGAGAGATACATATTTTTAGATTTTCAAAAGGTGCGGGTTCAAATCAGACAGAGAGTGAGCTCTCTGTTTCTCCCTCTCTCATTCTTGCATGTAAATTTGTGTTAAAATATATTCAGAAATGTTAATTTACAAGCATTATAATATAATATTTGTGCAACTAGTATTCCATCAGGCAGAGTAAAGCTACATCGTAGTAATATTAATTAAATTGTATTATAATAAATACTAATAAATATTAATAAGTATATAGTAAAATCAATATAATTATCAATGAGGACTTAATATATAAAATAAAAATCTTATAAAGAAAATAAAAATCTATCAAAAATTTTTATTTATTTTATTTCATTTTAAAACTTTATTACACATAAAAAAAATACAGACAGTCCTGTCTGTAAAAAATAAAAATGTGGTACAATTGCGGTGTAAAGGCGGCCTTATCACCACAGGTGATCTCTTCCAGGCAAGCAAATACCTCTCTTATTAATATACTTACATACTATTATTATCTTTATAAATAGTTACAAAAAAATCTAATATTAATAATAATAAATGATAAACTTACATTATTGCAATGCAATCGGTAGTCGATTGCATTAAAATATTTAATCATTTTATGATAGTTTATTTTTATATATTTTTTTATATTTAATTATTTTCTTGTATGAAAATGGAAAATTGTTGATAAAACATATCTCTAGACTACTTTTGACTCTTGATAAAAATAAATTAATCCATAGCTTATCTTTTCATATATTATTTTATTTTATATAAAACATAGCGCTTGTACTTATTCTAAACCTATACTTCGCCTTACTAGTATCAACCACTTAATTGTGTGTACTCTAACAAACTTCCTAACTACGCTGATAGCGTTAAAGAATACTAACAAAGAGCTTTACAAAATATAAATGAAGCCTTGATGTAACCAGCAACTTCATTGGCTTGGAGTATAAAATGTAAAAATTGGCTTTTTTAGCTTTTTTCCTCCAAATTGTTAAGTTCAGTAAATCAATAATAGATAGTAGCTATTAAATTGTAAAGATAATACTAGCGACCTGTTCGCGTTTTTGCTCGCTTGATCAATGTTTCCAGATTTACTTTAATATAATATTTTTATAGTATTATAGTATTTCCTTTAGAGTAATTTGTCTATAAAACATTAAGTATACAATATTTTATCTGCGCGTTAGGTACTCGCGTGCGTTTTCGATATCGTATCCACGTATATTTCACAATTCCGCTAGAATTCAGAGATAAAAGTACCTCAAATATTGTTCCACAGCCTCCTCTATCTTCTAGTGAATGTTTTACAAAAATCGGTATAGCAAATTCATATCTGCTAGGGGACACACAGATAAATAACTATATATATGTACCTGATAAAACTCAGTTATTTTGCTGTCACAAACAGACGCTCCAATTTTATTTATATATTATATCTGTAGGACAACGAGGTAAACTAAAAACTTTCAGCACATATACCTGAAATAAGTTTTTTTTTCGCATGTACATAAGTATATTAAAAGCGGAAAATGTTGAAAGTAAAACTATGTTGAACGATTCTAAGCATAATCGCATTCCATATTGGAGCCGTCGCTTGACGCTTCACGCCCGAACGGCTCTGGTAGTCGTAGTTTGAATTATTATAAAATATATTATATTGCTCTTCTGCGATGGAAAATATATGGACCTTTTTGATAGATAACAACAGAAATAAGAATTTTATTTGCTATATCGATATATTCGAAACGAAGTAGCTGAGGTCATTTTTAAAATAACAAAGTACGTTTTTATGAATTTTAGAATGTTGGATTTGAGTATGCGCCTCCTGGAAGCTGTTCGAGCGCTCTGATCTCTAAACAACTGTTAGCGCTTAGGTTTAAAAAGCCTATTAAATATAATATTAAAGGATATTTAAATATATATTTTCTTGTAAGTAATAGGAATTGCCACTTTGCAACTATATACACATATTTTTGAGACTTTTAGGTCATTGAATATTAAGTGGTTAAAATCAAACACTAAACATTGGTATTATCAAGCCTAAGATATTTAAAACTGTAAGCTTACATCATTGGGCTTCAAATAATGAAAACACCTCTGAGCCCTCCGAAAACACTTTGTGTATTGTACACAATCTGTAAGTTTGTAATGTGTCTGGGTAAACTCATATTTTAACAATTTTAAATAAAGAAATAAGTAGACCTTATGGACGGACGGACGGACATTATAAGGACGATCATAAACAAGTGCGAGCAGTATTTGCGCATCGAAGGTTCCGTACCAATTTTATGATTGTAGGTCACCGTACAAGTAAAATTTATATAATTATAAAATTAAATATATAATTATTAACTTAAAATTAGCTACAACAGATCATTGAACTGTCGTAACTAATTTCATACATATGTCTTTTTTCTATGATAGACTTATTAATATCAATTTTCAAATCGTTACCCTTATTTTAGGTGTTTCTGTGGTATAGCTATAAATATCTTACTGTAGGTTTTTAATTCATTCAGTCAATTTCATGGAGGCAAAATCAAGGCATATCGTTCGTATCTTTTGATTCAGTCGACTAAGAATTTTATTTCTTTTTCTTGAGCAAAATGGTCTTGAAAGACGGGCAGTTAGATAATAAAGTGGTCCTATTCTATATATTATCCATTTCATCCATCCATCTACCCTAAATGTCTTAAGTCTCTCCAAATGTCTTAAGTCATTTACCTGGATTCGAACCTATATTACCATTACGTACATATAAGCAAACAAACCAACATATCGTTTAAATAAATAAAATTGTGTTAGCTATCAAACTGAATTTGGTCGAAATTCTAAATGAATTCAATACATTTATAAGCGATGCGTTTTGTTCAATTACAGGTTATTGTTTCGCGTTATATTAAAACGGAATATTTATTTATTAATATTATTATTATATTAAAATACTAGTCCTAGCTCGTAGCTCCGCTTGTAGACTATTATTTTTTTCCTGTTCTCGTATAAAAAAATATTATGATAGTGATCTACAACACTCTACTATAGTTTTGAATATGTGCTAGTGCAGACTAACAATTTCTTTTTTTTGTTTTAGTTTGTATATTTCTATTTTTTTTTTCATATCTTTCATACATTTTTTATTATATATATATATATATATATATATATATATATTATATATATATATACTATATATATAATATATATATATATATATATATATATATATATATATATATATATATATATATATATATATATATATATATATCTTATCTTATCTACCATTTGTTTAAATACTTAAATAATTTCTGTAATTTTTTTTCTGTTACAATTTAGTCAGTTCTTAGCTTTCGTTAGGAGTAAGATTTAGAATTAAATTATGTAGAGCAATGATAATAGAAGATAATTATGGTTATGATTATTTTCATTTTCCCAATCCGGTAGACAAAACGGAAAGTAGAGTTCCGCCACTCAACACTCTGCCTACCCTGAGCTTTTTAGCTAATGTATTATGCAGAGAGAAACTAGAGAACAATTTCTTGATTCTAAATTATAAATATAATAAGACACTATGGCGTAGAGTTCGTTAGTGCCTCTCGTTAGTTGGATTACATGTAAACAATCGTTATCAATCAAGAAAGTCAATTAATTAACCGAACACAAACGGAATTTGATCATGAAATTCGATCTTTAGCTTCTGTTATATTAATTAGGAGCTGAAATTTTGTAATGTTTATTTTCATTTAGAATGTATTGAAATTATTTTGTCTCTTAATACGCAATATGTTGAATTTGAAGACCGAATGACGGAGTGTTTGGACACTAGGTTCTCTTTGCCTATCCTACATATATATATATATATATATATATATATATATATATATATATATATATATATATATATATATATATATATATATATATATATATATATATATATATATATATATATATATATATATATATATATATAACGTAATAATCTATCATTTGTATTCTACAGCCAGTGTCGATAGTAACAAAACAATATTGTCTTTGCGATACGCCAATTTGTAGCGACCGGTGAAAAACCGTGAACTTGTCTATACTTCCAACAAAAGACTTTATAATGGAAAACTGGGGAAGTCATTTCTTTATCTTTTTTTTAATTTAATTAACTTATTATTTAAATTTTATTTGGATGATTGGGAATCAAACCCAATACCATCTCATTTATAGTCAATTTATTATCAAGATTAATTTATTACTATTATTTTAATTTATATACTAATAAAATTATTATTTTCATTTTTAGTACAACGTTTCAAGCCCTCGGCTTTGTTTTTGTTTTCTAATGAATTTCTTCTCGACATTAATTACTTTGTATCGAGTATTAATAATCTTCTCATTATAAAGCTAAGTGCTTGTAAAAGGTAATGTCTAGATCAAAAGCTCGTAAGCTCAACCCCTTTAAGCGAGCTTTATTATTAAATATTCGTTATAAGTTTGTGAATATATGTATATTGATATTAAAAAAAAAATATCAGAAATTTTAGAAAACGTATAAATTTCTTTGTACGCAGCGGGATTTTTGAAATTCGAAGTAGCCTTATCTTGAGGTTAAATTTTTAAATGTTTTGTAAAAATATTTTTCTTTTCTTAGTCTGGAATAACCATATAAAATAATTATGAAAATAATATTAGCATTCCTAATAATATATTGTAATAAAACGCAATTACTTTGAATAGTTTTTGCTGAAAATTTATATATAGGCAATCATTCTATAAAGAAAAAAAAACTTCTTGGCCAATTTTTCCTAAATACTGATTAAAGATCTTTATACAAATATTTATAAAAAATAGTATGTAGATTGCTAAAAGATTAATCAGTTTCTAAAATATACTTTTAAGGTGGCTCTCGTTTCGAAATTGACCGCCTACAATTGAACGGTGAATCTAATCTAAAAAATATTAAAACTCTACTAAAATATTTTAGATTTATTCTAAGCTCATTTTTGTTTCAGGTGTTCGACCCAGCCGGTCGTTTCCTAAGATCCTTCGGTAGTCAAGGTACTGGAGATGGCAAATTCAACTACCCATGGGGTATTACAACTGATGCCCTCGGATTTATATATGTTTGTGACAAGGAGAACCATAGAGTACAGGTGATTAGGTTTATATATTTATATATATATTAAAAAGTATATAAGTTTTCGTTGGATTTATTTGTCTCATCATCATCTAAACATCTGCCATAGACGTGTCATGACATGATTTTAAATGACAGGCTAAAAATATTCCTTAAATATAAACTGGCCCAGAAGAAGATAATTGGAATTCGATCCACTACTATCACGCGACATTCAATATCATAAATTCGGACAGAATGGTGGAAACCGAGAATTTTGACATTAGATAGGCTCTATACATAAATGCCACAAAAATTAAAAAGTCAAGATAAATTATTTATATTATGGTAATTAGTTTTATGGTTTGCGGTTATGGAATATTAAACATGAAATTTGGTAACAAGCCAACGCGACGATAAAATATTGATATCGATAATATTCAGGATGTGGCGTGTTGTACATTTTAAACACACACCGTAAGCGGTGTGTAGTTGGCATTAATGTAATGGAATAAATACAACGTAGGCGTATCCATTGATTTCTTTCATTGTAAAAGGCGTTTAAGTTGTAATTTCCACTCGGGGATTTCATTTTCTCGCTCTGGTAAGAAAGCGTTTAAATATATGAAACAATAATAAAATTAAATAATATAAATAATATTATTAAAATGTTTGAAATGTCTTTTGAAAATTCAAGAAACTGATGTAAATGTTTTTCTTTAACATTTGCGAGGTTATCATTTTATGGCGTCGTTACTTCTCTCTTTGTGGTAAATAATATTAGTAAGTGACTGTACATTTTCTGTAATATCTTGCTTGCTTTTAGTAAACGATTTAAAATAATATATATTTATTTCAGGTATTCCAATCTGATGGCACATTTGTGGGCAAATTTGGCAGCTTCGGATCTAAGCTTGGGCAATTAGAACATCCTCATTACATAGCAGTGTCTAGTACCAATCGCGTCCTGGTCTCTGATTCCAACAACCATAGAATCCAAGTGTTCGACGTGAATGGACGAGAACTATCATCGTTTGGAGAGGAAGGCTCAGAAGACGGACAGTTCAAGTTCCCGAGGTTCGTAAATATTATATTTTATTATTTTTTCTATATAACCAGTTTACCGAACGACGGAAATTTTTACTTCTTGTTTGAAAGGAACAGCAATAGTCATAAGGTCCAGGTCCGGTTAAGGTATAGGTAAAAACCACATAGTAAAAATAAAAGTAACAACTTACACTCGGAGAAATTAAATCACTAATTTCCCCGTATGGGAATTGAACCCGCAACCGTCGTGTACTTTCAATTTATAGATTCGTACAAAAAATGTAGAGATTCACTCCAATTTACACCAGTAGCATCAAACCCGTATAGTATCGATTTGTTTTAAATAGTTTACCAAGACAACCTTAGAAGTCTTTAACTAGGATCGTAAGGGACTTTAATAGGATACACTTCGGGTCCGTTGTAAACTATACGGTGATTGCTATTTTACTAACGAGTAATCGATTACGAGCCTGTAGAGCTTTGGATGGAGCTTTAATTGATCACGTGCCCTTTTTAGTTTTCGTAAGGCTTCCTTTTTTTGTTTATATACATATGGATGTTAATGAATAGCGTTTTCTTAAATTGTTAGGGAATTGCTATTATTTTGTTTTTTTTTTTGTGAATTTAACATATTATGTTATTGTTATGCCTCCATTTTCTTTCAATTTTAATGTATGAGTAATAGCTGCATTATCCACGCTTCTTGTTCTTCTTCACTAAAATATATAGCAAAATTTTGATTTTTCTTAGTGAAATATTCATATAGGTAATTATTCCACAAATTCTAGTTAGAAACATATTATATTTAAAAAACTATATAAAATTTACTTTAAACACATAAAATTTCGTAATTACACTGCAGCATCTTTAACTCCTTGAGAGACATTGACCGATTTCCCAAAAATAACGAATTCGTGACCCAAATACGTGATACGTTTACTGAATACTTTAATAGATCTCCAATTTTATGAGTCATAAGACAGTGCGGCTATGAAGAAAGTTGAGTTGACTTTGAAATAAGTCCATGTAATATTGGTTTTTGTATAGAATATTTGAAGTTCATAGAAATATATATATAGGTATGAATGTGTAATATCTATATAGATATCGCACGTTGATTTTTTTCAGTTTCGCAGCGTAACAGCCCAGCGTATGTCTGTAAGCGTACTGTTTGCTGGATTAAATCCCACTTGGTGAAATTAATTATTTTCATTGCTGTAACAAGATTAAAGGCAGCGTAGAGTTCTGCTACTCAACACTCAATGTCTCCAAAATTGGGCGGAGAGTCTTAACACTAGGTTCCCTCTGTATACCTTGCTATATGCAGGATACTGCGTGAAGTTAAGCAGTAAATAATATTTTAGTACCTTGAAGCCATAGTGTCGCAGTGGTACAGCGTCTGACTCTTAATGAACCTTAACCCTAATAACCAACATGCATGGTTCAATCGTAAGAATTTTTTTTTCACTCACTCACTCTGGTAAAACAAAGTTAGTACAGAATTGATTCCACGTACCCAACATATTGTCTCGAATATGAGCGGAAAGCAGAGAGTTTACTCTCTACTTGTGTATTGACAGTTTGTATCTCATAATATATATATATATATATATATATATATATATTATATATATATATCTATATATATATATATATATATATATATATATATATATATATATATATATATATATTATATATATATATATATATATATATATATATATATATATATTATATATATATATATATATATATTGGGATTTACTTGCTCTTTAATAATTTAATTAAAACCATTTCTGTATATTCTTTAGGGGTGTTGCTGTTGATGATCAAGGCTATATAGTAGTCGCTGATTCAGGCAACAACAGGATCCAAATCTTCCATCCTGATGGTACTTTCCTCAGAGCATTTGGATCTTGGGGCTCTGGGGATGGCGAATTCAAAGGCTTAGAAGGCATTGCTGTAATGTCCGGTGGTAATATCATTGTATGCGATCGAGAGAATCATAGAGTACAGGTTTTTTAAAGGTATGTATCATATAATATATAAATATACAGTATTTTTTAGTTAACATTATTTAAAAATGTTACTTTTATAATAAGTAATACACAAAAAATTAAGACCGCCTCATTAAATTTTTTTTACTTACTTTAAAGTTCTCGTAACAAATTTTGTTATCTCTCTCATTTTAAATTGAAGCTAAACTTTTATGAAATGTTTATGAAATATAAAAAGATTAAGGAGTAATAGATAAGCTCTATTTTTTCTGAATTGAAAACACTCAATCTATGAGCAAAAGCCTTTAATAATTTGCATAAAAACTAAACCAAAATTTTAAAATGACTTAATTCTATTGTGAATTATGTATACGTTTTAATTTGTTTTAAATGTCTACATATAAGAACTAAATATTATAAAACATCTTTGTACTATAACATATTATGTTATATGTAAATTACAATTCCATTCATATATTAAAATATAAAATCTTAAAGCTCTTACAAAGTTCATCTAAAGCTTATATTGAAGTTAGAAATGGATTACTATACATGAAAAACATAAGAGCTATTCAAATTAACTAGTTTTATAACAAAAAAGTATATTTATTTCCAGTTATAAAGTAAATTATGCATATTTTTCTAATTGAATAATAAATGGAACAGTATGTTCTTTTGTTTACGGATTAAAGAAAATGTATTAATACTACAAACTTTTAGCGTTGTGTTTCAACGAGTGGATATAGTTTAATTCCGACAAAGACTGGAAAAGGTGGAAGTCTTGATGAAGACGCACACCGTCTGTATGTAGACACGACGGTTTGTGGGTTTGATTCCCACTCGGGGAGGATTAAATATTTTAATTTTCATCGCTCTGGCAACAAGGCAAAGCGAAAGGCGAAAGGCTCGAAAGGCGGAAAGTGGGGAACGGAGTGTCTAAACACTAGGTTCCTTAAATCTACGATTTCCTCTGCCTACCCTGCTATGTGCCGGATACAGCGTGAAGTAAAAAAATTATTATTATAATAATAATATTTAATTTCCTTCGTTTCAGACTTACTGATATCATCAACAAATTCAAATCGACATTAAATATTTAATAATTAAGCACTTATATACTTGTATATACATACATACATACAATTTTGTCTTAATATTCACTAAATCGGCCCTATTAGAGAAACTCAATTGTCTTTTTTTTAATTTAAATTGTTGTTGAAATTTCATTTTTCATGCTCATTTCCTAATTCCTTTTCGATATTTTATAAAAAAAAAGTTATAGCTATCTACGAACGATATTATAATTACTTATTATACTTATTAATAAATAATACTACTTGCTTACGAAATTTATATTTCTTCATATAATCTAGGATTAAAGTTTCTGCTTATAAAATCACAGCATTTAGTGACTACAATATTATTAATCCGATTATCATTATTTACGATTTAAAAAAAATCTAGAGCATTTATATATTTTAAATGTAATTGGAGTATATGTATTTTATATTAATATTTATTTTTTTATATAAAACAGAATTAATAAATTGTAACACATTGTTTTCTAGTCATATTTAATCAACGCCAAAAGCTGTTTGCCAAATATATTTTATTGTGAACAACGCGTGAATATCTTGTAAATCAAATAAATATTTAATTTTGAATAACTTTGTCGCGAATAACTTAATTTTTTAAATAACATAAAATATGTTTTATTTGTTCTATTTGATTTATATGCTTATTTTGTTGTCCTTATATGATATATACCTTAAATAAAGATGTGAGTTCAATTCCCACTCAGGGGACCTCTTTGGGGATTAACGTAGGGTATTTCAACTTTAAAGTTTCCACGCGTTCTTAGTTATGAACAAATAAACACATTAATGTGTTATTTTTTTAATGTTTAAATAATTTTATGTCATCATATTGTATAATAATGTAATTAAAATGTACGTTACAGATATACATTTTGTATGATTTTGGAGTTTAATAAAATGATTTGTTAATATACGAATGTTGTTTTAATTTTATGATTTTTTTTTATTTCTCTTATCATTATCTTATTGCTATAGATATTTGTGTAAGTGTGTAATTAGAAAGTGACATATTGTTAAGACAGATCTAGTGTATTATTATAATTATGATGATTGCGGGTTCGATATCCACTGAGGGAAATGTTTATAGCACGAGTATATAGCACGAGTACCTTAGCAATTTTAACTTACGAAATTCTGACGAAATAAAATGTAGAGATAAATGAATAAATAAAATACAATTTAGAAGACTGGCATTAAAAAGTCATCTGTAAATCGTCGAAGCAAAAATTGTTTTCAAAATCAATATTTGAGAACAGATGGCATATACTACAAGATTTTCCCATTATTCCGCTACCATGTGGAATAGATATAAAACGAATAATAGCGGATAATATAAAAGAAAACCAAACTCCCCCCAAATTGATCCCCATCAATCCCCACAACCACTGCGCTTACATTAAGCTATCAAATATAAATTATTATTTATGCTCTAATAAAAAAAATCTGCTTTAAAAATCGTCGTTCAAAAAAGTCATCTGAAAGTCGGGAAGGCAATAAATTAGTTTAAAAACTCAATATTTGACAACGGATGGCATATAATGAAAGATTTTGCCATAATGGAGGATCTACGAGTGATAAATTGACGGACCTCTTATTTTATTATTAGCTGAGGGTCTCGTATTACGGGGCTGGAACGAGTGCGTTACAGATGTTGGCGTGTAAGGTTCTTATTACGATGTTATTTTTAGTTCACTTTCTTTTTTGATATAATATTGTACTGAATTTTTTTAGCTTCATACTTTATCTTGCATGGCGATAAGTTAAAGAAAATCTTCTGGCATAATTGAGTTGTGGAACGCAGCTTCATGTTCCCCTCATAATAACCCCATGTAAAGATCAAACCCCAACTGTTGCCGTATCACTAAACATGTGAAATTTTAATATATTCTCATAACAAAATAAAGTAATTGAGCCTATTATATAGCCTTCAAGGATAGAGAGACCGGATATTCAAACGCTACCCTGCATACCACTTTCGTCAATTGTCATCAACCTCTCCATATTTGACCTCTAAGGGGTATTCATGCTTTTAACATGACCTTTCTTCAGTATCGTCAAAAGTTCGTTCATTAAGGTCAACCGAGATGATGATATTATATCATATATTTTTATTGTAATATACATATCGGTGTATTTTAATTTTTACTATATAAGCTGCTTAACGTACCATTTACTTAATATCAGAATATAAATTGTAAGTAAAGAATTATACAATTACTCCTTAGTAGAGGACTGTCGTGGCGCAGAGGCATAGCGTCTGACTGTAAACGCGACGGTTTGTGGGTTCAATTCTCATGTGGAGAGAATGAATCATTTTCATTTTCTTCGCTCTGGTAACATGGAAAAAAGCGCGTTACGTGCGCCTACCATGCCTACTGCCTACCCTGTTACGTGCGAGATATAGAGTTAAGATAAAAAAAATTGTGATAAATTTCCAAATTCCATATAAAACCAACTTCATAGAGTGTGTTATTTACTATTTACATATATCATTGTATAAGCTCAAAGTAAACAGTGTTAAAAGAAACTGTTCTTAAATCTATACATCAATCACAAGTTGACGTTTAAGGCATCTATTAATGACCCAAAAGCATTCTACGGCGACGAGGGTTAAAGTGACATATATTGAAAATACGAGTAGAACCTAAGAAAAAACACTTACACTAAAATTTACTTAATCTACATTAAGTTTGTGTAAAATTTTATATATTTATTAAAATTGCTTTTTATATTTTAAATGAAACTGGACAAATTGATTATACCCAAATATCAAAATATTATAAGGTCCCCATGATTAGCCCCGGAGGACCCCGGAGTGCATGTATGAGGAGGTTAATGACAGTGGACGAGGCGAAAGAGGTATGCAGGGACCGCAGCGTCTGGCACTCCGTCCTCTCTGACTGAAGCGTAAAGTTATGTATGTATGTATTAAAACGAAAACGCGGCGGGTGTGGGTTCAACTTCCGCTCGAGGCATGAATTATGTTGATTTCCTAAGTAAGAAGACACACTAAACACGCAATGTCTCGAAAATTACGGACGGAGTATGTTAACACTACTAGATTCCCTCTGCCTACCCTACTATACGCAGGATACAGCGTGAATCTATTTATTTATTGATTTTCTTATATTCTTTTGTAGAAATAAATAGGAAAACAGTAACAAATAACAAAATAAAGTTTAATATAATTAATAAAATTAACAATAGAAGTGAACAAAACCCTACAGTTTCAACGATTGATCAAAGTCTTCATTAATAACTTGATGTTAGTTTGGATAGCGAGCGCTCTCGCCGATATTCTTTTGAGAATTCATTTATTATATTGGAAACGGCGGGGCTTATCGGAAATGTAGAGGCTATACAAATTAAACGGTGGCAAATTAATACTTGTAGCAAAGTGGGTGATAGAAACTTAAAAATTAAATTTTAACTAAAACATATACATTTTATAGCTGATAAGGGGAAATCTCGGTTGGTAAAAACAAAATACCTCTATATGTGCATATATAGAGTTGGGCCTGTTCAGTGGCTGAACTCGCGTTGTACGCTTTGTCTCTGTATTAGATATATATATATATATATATATATATATATATATATATATATATATATATATATATATATATATATATATATATATATATATATATATATATATATATATATATATATATATATATATATATATATATATATATATATATATATATATATACATATATATATGATATAATGAAATTATTACTAACAATATTTTATACCGATCTCAACTATCTAAATATTTTACCTTTTCACCTATATTCTGTCTGATTAAATTTGTCGCTAGCTTTGATTTCCCATGGGCCCTAAGATATTGATAAGGGCCAGCCTTGCCTTGTTGATGGTAGCTTAATAGGCTTACAAGGGTACACATAGGTTGAAAGAACCAGTAAGACTTATATTTTCGCTAAAATTACCTAATTGATTTCTACTACTAAGCTTTACTTCACTTCTTTCTTAGTGGCTTATAAAAAAAATAATTCAAGTTTTATTCAGCATTTGCAGGTGAACAGAGAGTACCTAGTATCGAAACACCGTTCCTCACTTACCGCCCAATTTTAAAGATAGATAGATTAAAGATATTGTGTGTAAAGTGGCGGAAATCAATGCCGCACTTCGTCTACTATTTTATTTCTTATAAAATAAAATAATTTGAATATAATCATTCCCCCAGTGAGGACCGAACCCACAACCTTTGTTATAGTGAATGGAGTCTTTGCTTTATTTAAAAATTCCTCTGTTATATACGTGTTTATCGATACATTATCAACAAATTTCGACGATTATCAACGTTTATCGAAGATGTTCAATGTTTATGGCTGGCTGGTTGTACAATGGTGCTAGTTCGAATCTCAGTGAAAGTAAAAACATTCCATAAAAACATTCATTTTCGGTGGTGCAGCAGTGTTTAGTTCTATAGACACACACACACACACACAAACAATATTTCTAAATTAGTATCCTATAGACACATTGTACAAATTGACAGCAAATCGTAATTTTAATTCCATACTTACCTATATCGATTCATATAAAATTTTTATAAAGTAATATTTTCCTCAGCGGATACCTGTAATAAGTTGGTACGGAACCTTTGGGGCGCGAGTACTACTCGTAATTGTCCGATATTTTATAGTTTTGTTAAACACGTATGGATTACCAAGAAGCGCTCAAATATCTATCGATTTTCCCATAAAATTGCAATTTTAACCTACTTTTTTACATTCCACTACAAAATAAGAAAAATTGGTTTTCATGATGGCCGGTTCTCTTTTATTATAAAGGGAAGTGCTAAGTACTCTTTACATAGAGCCAAGTGGTCTCAAGCGATATTATGTTGTAGCTAAACGTCGATGCAGTACTTAAGCATGCCTTATATCATTTTGCAGTCTTCAAATAATATGTATTATGATAATTTATGTAATCCTCTTTTTATTTATTCGACTTTTTGAATTTTTTCTTAAGATGATATATGGTTTTCTAAAATAAATATGATTGAAGTATTGATCAGCTGAAGTGCGGAATACATGGTGAGGAGAACCGAAGGCCGCTGTGGCGGAAAGGTTCTCGAGTGGCGACAACCCGCGGTGGACAGACTCCATACTAGATAGACCGACGATCTGGTTAAGCATGCTGGAAGCTGCTGCATGCTGGAAATCCTTGGGGTGACCTTTGTCCAGCAGTGGGATGAAGCCTGAGACAACGATGATAATGTTAGTAAAATAATTATATTAGTGGATGGAGTACATCACACTTCTAAATTGTTAACTTAAGTCCGTATTTATGTACAAGTAATTACTTTATATACCAAGCAGCGACTTTGTTCGCTTGAAATAGGATTTTTTGCCTTATTTGTTTGACGTTGTCGCTTTAGCTTGCTTAAATTTCTTACAGATGAGGCACTCCACTTCTTAGAAAGCTTAAGAAATATCCAAAAAGTATGTCGAATAGACATATTTCATAGCAGCGCAATTCAGTTATATCGATATCTGATATTGCTAGTTTCCTTCTATCGATAAATCTTATCGCAAAAATATAAAAAATATAAAAATGCTTTCCGATCCATATGGCAATACCATAAGTGGATATGTTATAAGGGGCTATATGTAGGTATATCTTTCATGCTTTTACAATAATTTAAACATTTCTTTTAGCTTCACCTGTATATCTACACCTGCATATAGCAGGGCAGGTAGATATAACCTAATGCTAGTTTTGAGACATTGCGTGTTAAG
The DNA here is from genome assembly GCA_037127375.1 of Dione juno. Classification (NCBI taxonomy): domain Eukaryota; kingdom Metazoa; phylum Arthropoda; class Insecta; order Lepidoptera; family Nymphalidae; genus Dione; species Dione juno. The sequence goes on along the minus strand of JAXRJS010000056.1, from coordinate 5,907,043 downwards.
TGGCGGAAGTCAACGCCGCACTCTGTCTTGTTACCAGAGGAATAAAAATTAAAATAATTCGTTCAAGCCGATGGAAATCAACTTATAACCGTCATATTATGTTTATACAGTAGGACATTGTGCCGCTGCGCCACTAGGGCACAATGGAAGCTTTGTCGGCTTTTTAATTTTCTACGGAAACTGGATTGGGCTCTACGAAAAGAACTAATGCTTAAAGATATATAAGCTAAATATGTATATATATATATATATATATATATATAGATATATATATATATATATATATATATATATATATATATATATATATATATATATATTATATATTATATATATATATATATATATATATAATATATATATATATATATATATATATATATATATATATATATATATATATATATATATTATATATATATATATATATATATATATATATATATATATATATATATATATATATATATATATATATATATATATATATATATATATATATATATATATATATATATATATTAGGTTAAAATATATATGTTAGGTTAAAATTTATTTATTTCTTTCTACTTATTTTTGACTGATAGACAGACAGACAGTTCTACGAAGTGGTATTTTCTTCTGGCTTCTGTTATGAATATATTAACGAGAACCATACTTCACACATATCACTCTTGGGCAAAGAGTTTTTTTTTTTAAAACACTTAATTCTCCATTTTCTGCCTAGTGTGTAATTATAGTATGAAAACTCAACTCAACGTCACATTTCGTCTTACCAAAGCTTGAGAATTGAAAACAATTGATTACTCCGAATGAGGATCGACTATTGCGCTAATGTTAATATTTCTTTTATATTTCTACATGTACTTAAAATTTATTTTTCTATAAAATAAAAAAAAAAACATACAATTTACTCTAATATTGCAATATTAAAAAACAAATTAAATTAAAAATAGAATAGCACGTAAATCTATTTGATAGCACTTGTATGTAGTTTGGCAATATTTGCAAGTTTATTACGGTACAACCAACCTGTTTAACTGACCCTACCCACGTATAAATTAAAACTTTCTGTTAGTTCAGGCTGTATTTTACTGAAATTATTGCCACAAGCAGCCGCTAAGTGATAATTTATATTTTAATACTAAAATTATATGGAGTTCCTTAGGATTTTATAATAATATACGCCATTTAAGCGCAATCGGAATTAATGAGATTGAACATGACAGTTTTCAGTTGGATTCCCGGTTGAGGAAATATTCAATTTGTAAATATAGTATAATTATAACTAATTTGATGAAAAATCTACACTGTGTGGTTGCTATGAAGGGTGAATGAAGTGTCCTAACACTGGGTTCCATCTCTCTCCCCTGATATATTCTGGAAAAAGCGTGAACAAGCCCCTTTAAACCTACACTTGAGTCGCAAGTCACAGGCGATGCTCTGAGTTCCTCTTCCTACAACGCCATGGGCCCCGCACTGGCACCGGAATCTATGAAATGCTAAGTAGCTTCTTCTCCACACTCAAGAAAAAAAATATTTCGGGAGAGCGTATAAAAAATAAAACGTAGCTACTAACAATGTAACCAACGTATCTAAGATGCGTGGGTTCAAATCCCGCTATAATTAAATATTAATAATATACTTACTTAAAATATATTATAATATTAATATATATGCTTAGTAATCGAGAATTCTCCTTCAATAATGATTTACGAGCAGAATTATTTCTTGCTAATCGTGAAGTAAAGTCTAAAGTTCCGCTAATAAATAGTGCGCAGATGCCCCTAGTAGCTTGTGTACATCTAACTTTCACTAACGTACGTTATAGTTTACAGATAGCTGGAATTTTCTTTGGAATTTATGTGACAGCGATCGTTTGGATGATGTTTGGACTGTTTACCACGCACAATGTTTGTAGGTTCAAATTCAATTTAGGGCAGAATTGATATTTTTGTATTGATTTTAAAGTAATTCACGATATTGTAATTTACATCTTATATAAGTGGCACGAAGTGGAAATCTGGAATAGATTGATGAGAAATATTAAAAAAGATAACTCTAAAGATATTAAATTAAAAATTAAATTTGTGCAATAAGCATATTAGTTTAAAAATGTATTGAAAATTTCTTCAGTTAAAACACATAAAATTCACAAAATATCCTTTAGCAGAAGATAGTAATAATTTATTTTAAATTTAATATCTAATGTAATCTTCTTCTGAATGTACTATTAATATGCCCTCAAGATATCCAACTATTTTCATTGCCACCTTCTGCACAAAGTACACTGTTGAATTTGTGAAGAAAACTAGAGAAATAAGTGTCTTGACAGTTGCTCTCCGTCTTCTCGTTGCGGGATACAGCGTGAGGCTTAAAAATAAGTGATTTGGTATATGATTTTCAAAGTGTTAATTCACACTAAATATAGAAAAAATACTTAAAGAAAACATATAAAAATTTTACGAAGTGGGATTTGAATCCGCGCCTCATGGAGACCGTCCAAGTACTCTAAAACTAAGCCATGCGTTCTTCATCACGCTGCCTCGAAATTGTTGTATAGTTCTCACAACTTATTACGTTGTTAGTTAAAAAAATATATATGCTTTCTTTAAGTAAGAAATTAATAATTATTGCAAAACGCAATATAAATCCACTCTTTAACAACCCCATCTGGTGATTTGTCAGGTGACAGACAATGGAACGTTTAATCTACGGCCTATTTCCAATTTACGGCTTAGAACAATGCCCCGTTTGTTTCGAACGCCCCCCAAATAATCTGTCAATTGCAGAATTAATAGAAAACTTAGTATTATAATATTCATAGTTTCTAATATATCTTTTTCCTATAGATAATATGATAAAGCTTAAGAAGTTAGATGAACGCGCTAATCTCATAAATAATTTAAAAAAAAAGGAAGCCCATTCGTCCGGGAAGGCTATATATAGGGTATGTTACATCAAGTTATTTACTGCAAAACAGTTAGTTATTACTATTTAACAACAAGGGCAAAGCCGCTGGTAAAAAAAAAAAAGGTTATAATGCATAAGTAAGAGAAGTTTATACATTATAATATTTAAATGTAAATTACATAAATATCGGAGTAAATTGAATTAGTCTAGTGCTAATAATTATTGGCCTTCGTAATAATATCAACATTTGCCTTGGCAAAGTAGTAACAAGTCATATAGTCTAGTTAAAAAAAGTATGTCAACGACGTGCCAATGTGAGGTTTTTCAAATAAGAACCAATTATAAAACAATTTCGAGAATAATTTAAAATGCATGAAGTATCTACCTACATTTTGTTTTGTAAAACAAAAAGCGGATTATTGTTTTTGTAAATATATACAAATAAAAAAACACGCTGTATCACGCATATAGCTGTTAATATTGTGCTGTTAAATATTGTGCCCAATTTCCGCCCAAATTTCAAGACATGCGTGTTTAGTGGCGGAGCTTACCGCCGTACTTTGTCACCGCAGCTCTAGTACTATAACTATATAAGAATACTGTATTTTTAACAGGTAAAAGCCAATCAAGAGCGAGTTCAACTGGCGCACCGAGGGTTCCGTACCAATAGGTCAAACTTATAAAAGAAGACCACCTTACATTAATCTTTGCATGGATCTAGATATATAATAAACGTAAAGTTAATTCTGTTATTGAAGAAGACTACAGGACAGAAATGATGAATTTCTATATGGTCAACTTTGATTACTGATAGCCGTTGAAAAGAAGCCAGTCAATTTTGGCTGGATTAAGATTTACAGGATAGCTCTCATCCTGTTGTTTATATAAACTTGTCGTAGGAACAATAATAAATTGTCATAATAAAATTTAAATTAATTTTTTAGGCCGATAACTCGCAACTGTGATTCACATACATACAATTTTGTTTAATAAATGATTTATCTTTATATATTCATTTAGTCATTTTATATTTTTTTGTGAAATTTCATTATTATTTTAAGCAATGGCAACATTAAACAAAAGAAAACAGACGATATATTTGTCGGGACCAGCTAAAATGGTGATTTACGAGTATATAGAAAGTAAAATAAAATTGTGTTGGAATAATGTGGAATATAAATTATAATTATGATAAGTAGATACTCTGTTTTTGATTTACACTGTGAAGTTCGTATGAGAAACTGGAAAAAAATCTCCTTAAAAAATTACATTATGTATACGATTTTTATTATTAGAAGAAATAATTCACCATTCAATACGGAGAGAAAATAAATACCAAATTTTTTTTAACTAGATTCGAGATAATGAAAAAACTGAGAAGCTTATCCTGCTGTGTAGGATAAGCATCTAGCAAAATAAAACATTAATATTCAAGTATTTGGCGGAAACCTATAAACGTTTAGTATTTTATATATATTGAATATTTATATGTAAATATAATATATATTTAACATATAAACTAAAAATTAAACCAGTAGGTTTATTCAGTTGTGAGTAAAAATCGTGAAATCAAAAAGGAGAGCCTATAAGGGCGTTTGTTTTCAAGTTGAAGATAAATAAAACTGCGATCATTTCTCGTGACACCCCGCTGTATATATGAATTTTATGTGAATGTGGAACGTGATCGGACTTTACTATTTTATTGAGTATTCTGTGTATAAATATGTATATAAATTTTAATATATTATAGATGTCCTTGGGCACAGTTTGCATGAACAAGAAATAATAACGATTTAAGCTAATATATATATATATATATATATATATATATATATATATATATATATATATATATATCACAGGGTGTCTAGCCAATTATCTGTCCGATATTTGGTTTCCGGCATACGGGTACGCGACCCCGGGACCTCGAGCCACCACTTTCATAACCCGATCCAATCCATGTAAGTGGTGTCCCTCCCCTATATTCCAAGTCTTTCTGCCTCTTATTCCCTTTCCTTTCTTGGTTTCTCCCAGTAATGGGTTTGGAGGTCAGATGGCAATCGCTCCACAAAAACCACTTCGCCACTCATATGGACCGATTGGTCTTAGTCGGAAGGCAGACCCTGGCAAAAAGCCGGGACTAATGCCAGGAAGAAGAAGATATATATATATATATATATATATATATATATATATATATATATATATATATATATATATATATATATATATATATATATATATATATATATATATATATATATATATATATATATATGTATGTATATGAGGTAGTATACCTCGAAAGTTGTTACGTAAAGATGGAAGATACGAAATGGACGTGGAAAAGCGTACCGCTGCCGGTAACAGAATTAGCAGTGCCTTGGCTGAATTGTTGAGACGGCGATACACAACGCAGTGTTGATATCGTAGCTGTTATAAGGCAGAGAAACGTGCGTACAGAAGAAGATTGAAAGAAACATGGATGCTGTGGAGATGCGATCTCTTCAGAGGATATGGGGAGTCAGTTTAACTGGCAGAATTGACAAGGACGAGATACACAAAATGAAAGGTACTAGCGAGGTTGTCATAGTGATAATGAAGAAGAACGTGATCAAGTAAAACTACTTGAGAGTGCCCAAACGGGCACGTTGAGGGAATAAGTGAGGAAATAACGTTAAAAAGATATGCGTCGCAAGAATTTGTGGAGGGAGAGGGAGACCTAAAACTTTAAGAATACAGTATCAAATATACTGGACTAAGATCATGTAAAAAGCATGAGGACCCCAGGAGTCATGTATGAAGAGGTTAATGACAGTGGATGAGGCGTAATAAGTATGTAGCAACTGTAGCATTTAATATTCCCTTTTAGGTAGGCAGGGTTCTACCTCCCTAGAGATAAAACGTGTAGCTATGTATGTACTCGTATGTATGTATGTATGAAAACGTAAGACAGGAATTAGCAATTACTAATAATATTTATACGAATAACAAAGTGGAAATATTTGTTAGTTTATTTGACAGCGATGGCTCAGAAAAAAATACTTACAAAAACGTTAGAGGTCCTTATATACGTCAAAATTGCCGCTTAACACTCGTAGCATACTTAAATTGATATTTTAGAAGATTTAACATTTTTTAAATACGGGAGCGGAGTCGTGTTATATATATATATATATATATATATATATATATATATATATATATATATATATATATATATATATATATATATATATATATATATATATGTATATATATATATATATATATATATATATATATATATATATATATATATATATATATATATATATATATATATATATATATATATATATATATATATATATATATATATATATATATATATATATATGAAAGAAACAAATAAATTGTATATACGATTTCAATAATAGATTGAATCATTTGCAAGGAAAGTCTCTACATATTATAATATTTATATAATATATTAATAAAGTTAAACCGACTATACTGAAGATGTACAACGAGATTTTGTACAACATTTTGAAACTATCGTAATTCAGCTTAATTGAGCAGCGAAGACGCGAGCCGGTTTCTAGTACCTAATAAAATAATACTAAGGCCATCTAATTCGCCCAAGGCATGAGTTAAAGGCAGAAAATAAAAGATATACGTAAATAATGTAAAAGAGTATATTTTTTTAATATATGTTTTATATATTATATAATGAACTATATTGTATTGCATATACTAATATATAGTATTTTTCTTTTCAGCGTCGACGACCGCAAAATGTAGTTTTAATATAAAATTAAATCTTACTGAAGTTCGTTTGTTTTTTTAATTTTTCATGTTCCAAACAATTTCACGCAAGCTTCACCCTCATCGGTGTGAGACGATTTTTATCCTCCGAGGGTCTTTTAGGCCCAAAACATTTTATATTAAGTAGGATACCGTGTTCAGGGATTTTCTAATATTTTTTTTTACCTTAAGACACTTCTTTTGTTGGATAATTGTTTAAATTGTATCGTATAATTAAATTGAATTTATATTTAAGCTTTTTCCCTTTGAATTAAGAAAATATTTTCTAAGAAAGTATAGAAAGTATATTTTTCTTTTTTCTGACTATATTTTTGTAATACAATATTAATTTAATCGAAAGGCCATCACCAGATGTCGCGGTGGGGTATCATCTGACAGTATGCGCGGTTGTCATGGGTTCCATCCCCATTTTGAGAAATTCGTTATTCTCATTTCCCTTTCACTCTGTTAAGACGTTGCAGAATGAATTCTTCTTCATGGTTTCAGCTGGTCCATCGCGTTTCACGGAGATGAGCTTAGATCAGTGCCTGGGATTTGCAAACCCAAGTATAGGCTTAAGGGCTGAAAGTTTAAGCTCTATATGCTTTAATTTTCTAAAGGAGTCTTCTTTCACAAACTCTATTGATAATTTATTGGTTATTGCGTTTATCTGTAAACTTTACCGAGCCAAGGTCTAAATTCTCAACTAAAACTTATCATGAAATAAAATTCTAATTGAAAACTGTTCAGGTGGACTTTTTTTTATTTTGTATTTTTTTTACATTTACCTCTTATTCACTTAATTGTAGGAAATAATTATATTGTAGCGAAGTGGGACTTTAAATGACGACTACTTAGGGACTTATACACAATACAAGTTGTCACAACAACAATCACAAGTTACATTTTTTTTATTTTATTTGTTTTTAATAAATATAATATTAAGAAACCATTTGTGGGTTCCATTTCTACTTGGAGCATTATTTTTTCATATTTCCACCATGGCCAAATAAAGATCGGCGTTGAAGCTATAAAAAAAATATTTTCACGCTCTAGTATTCTGGTAGAGCGATAAAAAATTAGCTCAGTACTATATAGTGAAAAACGGAATATTTTAGCACTAGGTTACTTTACCACTTAAATTTATATAAAGGAAAAAGAATTATTTTAAAATATATATTCTTTGTTTTAAGCTAGCAATAGGTATATGCGTTAAAATATACAGTGTTCGTCTCAAATGAAGTTCCTGTGGCTTTTACACATGTATACAAATATATACAAAGCGTGTTTCCCATCACACGTCTCTGTCCATATTTGCGCAAAATTGCTAGCATCAATCTTAATTTTAACATCATTTACGTGTCACACTGGTTTAGAACGAATAGAATCTGTTGTGTAACCATGTAGGTACATTACTTTAGGTGATTCACGTATATTGGAACTCCAGTATCAGAAATAAAAAAAAAACCGGAAGATTTGCAGATTATTTTGTTTTTCGACTGTAAACGTAGGTGGTAGCAATGTGCAATACTTTGATCAGAAAAAAAATCGATATTATCAAAATATATGGCCATTTACTCTCCGTCACGAAGTAATTAAAACCTATATAGAGTCCCGTTGTTAGGCCACATAATGCTGATATTTTGACAAAAAATGAGGACTATAATTTAAAAAAAAAAGTATTGTTGAACTTTAAAGTTACGATATCCTTATTGTATACACAATTAGTATATTAGAACTAAAATCTAGTTAAATTAATTTTTTTTTAAGTAAATTACAAGAATAAAGGAGACGAAGTAAGCCAATACCCAATTATTATGACGTATATTAGTTTTATTTGTTAAAAGATTTATTTTCAAAGTTCAAGTTATAGAACTACCGTTAGGTTTTTTAGATTAATTACAATTTTACTCGATTTATCCCAAAAAATACGTAAAGTAGCTCTAATCCAGAAAGGAAAACGAAGAAAATATACAGTAATTATATAATACATATACTAGCAAATGTCCCGGTTAGGCCATTAAAAGGACTAATAAAGAAGATAAGCAAGCTTTCCCAAAGGACGCTAAATCCGATTGAGAAAAGAACGGTACGATTTCTTGCCGTTTAAGATTAAATTTTTCCCCTGACTGTGATTCATTTAAATCACGTCAAGATTTTTTTTTCGAGTCAATGTGATTCATTTAAATCACGCCAAGTTATTTGTAGCTTTTTTTGTTGTTTGTTATTTCCTAATGTTATTAAACTGCCTAATTTAATGGAAGGAACGTTTCGTGTCTGCTTTCTATTATACGATTTGTAAGCCGCAAATTAAATTCGAAGTGCGAATAGCGTTTTTCTAATTTTTAATTTACACTTGAGCAAAAAATATATATATTACAAATTTGATCATTTACAATAGAAACAAAAAATATTATGATAATTATTATTATTGAGTAAGTAATCGTCAAAACACAATAATTATTTTTAATTCATGTAACAAGTTCATACAAAATAGCCTAAGATCGGAACGAAATATATGAAGAGGTTTGTAACAGTGGACGAGGCAATATAAAGCATGAGGCCTATATAATGCATGAAGTTATGTATGTATATATTACGCTAGTAAGTGTCACAGTGTAAATCAGTATGTGAAGAATAAAGAACTCAGCTACTTCTATCAGTCTTGCTAGAGAGATTTAAAACAATTAACTTCTCCGAGTGGAGATCAAAGTATCGCATTAACACTAAGACACTACTCACTATGCAATATAATTAAATTAATAAGTTATTATTAGTAAAAGTTGTTCATATTACTTTTTTAGCTTCACACTGTATAACGTATAGACAGCACCTACCCGATTTTGAATAGCGGTATTCAACGCCGTTTTATCTTCTCTCCAGAGTTATAAAATGAGAATAATTCATTCCCCTAAAAGAGAAACGAATCCACGACTATCTACAATGACCGATACATTTACTTGGAGTCTTTTGATTCTACAATGCTAATTTGACTCATACCGTTGATTAATAATCACGATTTATAAAAGAACAGAGCCATTCCATCAATTCATTAATCAATGATCCATTTACTGTTGTTCACTGTGTACTTTTGAAATTTTGTATAAATATTCGTATTTATTAGCGACGACTGATATTGAATTTACAATAAACTTTGATACATTTATGTATATATGTATACAATCGATAAATAATCTCTCTACGCTGTCTCGAGTCCTTAGTTAGTAGAATAAAATAAGAAAGAAAAAGAAAATGTTTTCTATATATATAAAAGATAGTATGAAAGATAATAATATCTGTTAAAAAACATTTATCAATAATAATTAAATAATACATCATAATTGACCATATTACAATTATTATTGAATTATCTTTAAAGTTGTTCGAAACAAATCAACTGTGTCACAATAGTGCCAACTTGCCAGCAATGGCTTGTTGCGATCCGCTAAATGCAAATGCATTTAAGCCAGATATATGCATCATATATCTTACCTAATAAACTAAATTTCAGATAAAGCTATATTTAAAGCTACATTGCAGTTGCTTTGAGCTACTGATTATTGTACTAGTATTTAAGAATAATAGAATATGCTCTTTATAAACAAGATGATTTAGTTTTGATTTCCACTTTGAGTGATGATAAGACGAAGGGCTGTTAGCTCTGTTAGCACAGTTAGCGCCGTTAGCTCCGTCAGCTCGGTTAGCTCCGTTAGCTCCGTTAGCTCCGCAATGCAAGCAAAGCTGCCGCAAGCATTCAATACGCAATGTTTATACTCATTCATATTAGTTGGGTTGGAGTGTTGAAAGTGCAGTGTTTTGACATTAAGGTCTCTCTCTCTCAACCCTGATATGCGGGGAACGTCTAAACCTGAAAGTAACATAATTTACTTTCTTAACATGTTGTAAATAATTTTGATTATTATTATTATATACTTATTGCGAGCGTATGGAGCGCAAGTTATGTATGAATGGAATATAAGTCTAATATAGTAATAGTTTCACTCCATATATATATATATATATATATATATATATATATATATATATATATATATATATATATATATATATATATATATATATATATATATATAATATATATATATATATATAATATATATATATATATATATATATATATATATATATATATATATATATTTCTATAGATTTCCCCATAAATTTCTATTACGCGGCGAATAAATATCATACAACATAGCTTTGGCTTAAGTATTCTATGCCTCAAGCAACTGTAGACCTGGATATTCGATATTAACTTTAGCTCAATACCTCCACTTCTTGAGAATAGTCTTTTTCATTTGAGATACGGTACCGTAAAACGTAAACAAAATAATGTGGAACTCCTTAGCTGGGCACCAAACAAACAATTATCACATGCAGTGAGCGTAAGGTACTAAAAGTATAAAAACGGATTATTAATATTAAATATTTATAAGACAAACCATCTAACTCCACTGACGAAAGGTAAAAATAACTTACTGTTTAGCAGTTTAGTTGGCAGTTCCATGTTTATTCAGCGAAACGCTCTCGAGATGAATTATTCACGGCCTTTAGGCGGGCGTGCAATGAAATCTGCCCTTAAACTACCTGTCTAAGTTATAAGATTACACAGAAAGCTTATGATTATATATATATATATATATATATATATATATTATATATATATATATATATATATATATAATATATATATATATATATATATATATATATATATATATATATATATATATATATATATATATATATATATATATATATATATATATATATATATATATATATATATATATATATATATATATATATATATATATTATATATATATATATATATATATATATATATATATATATATATATATATATATATATATTATATATATATATATATAATATATATATATATATATATATATATATATATATATATATATATATATATATATATATATATATATATATATATATATATATATATATATATATATATATATATATATATATATTGATATATATATATATCCTTATTGCTACTTTTTATCTAATTTTTCTAGTAATTCATATGAATGGTACTATAGTGAAATCTTTTCGTAGTTTGTTATTCCCGGTAGATATGTCCAGAACAATCATCAGTTCGTTTCTAGAAAGTATTTCGAAGGCGACTCTAAGAGAATCGAGAATACCTTTTTTTTTCCTACCTACCTTCAGCTTCACACCTTATATTTCGCATTTAACAGGTATAGAGATAACTTAGTATCAAGATATTCTGTTGTCTCTTAGCAGCTTTAATCATATCTTCAAATAAAAAACTTGGATATAATCTATAACAAAAAATTAACAAAATTGCAATGATTTATTTATAAATGAATTAAACCTATTTGTTGAGTACATATTTGCCGTTTTGTTATATTTTATTCGTAGTACGAGTAGTACGAGTTTTTTCTTTTTCTTTTTTTTTCTTTTATTTTTCTTTTCTTGTTTTTTGTGGGTAGGAGCAAATGAATAACACCTGTTCGACACAGCTGATTTATTAAATACACAAATAAATATAATAATACATGTATTGTTGCAATAATATGTATATGTGATAAAAATAACCTCCCAGCAAGAAAAATCCTATATAATTTACACATTCACTTTAAAGTTCGTCATTTTTTGAAGACATGGATGACAATCAAAGAGTCAATGACAGCACTGACTAACTTATTTACCACAAAAATGAGTGAATTCCAACACGATCTTCACAAGGCAGCATCACCAGTCTCGATATCGACTTTAGCAGCAGAATTCAATCTATTTAAAAGTCTCATTTTTCACTCCTGAGCACCTTGCAACGTCAAGTTGAGTTTCTCGCAACTGAGATAGATAGGCAGGAGATGAGAAGAAGGCGCAAAATTGTACTGTTTCATAGTGTATCAGAACAAAAAGCTGAAGAATTAAAGACGAGCATCACCAGGCTAGTAGGTAACCATTTAATGCTACCCAATTTTTCATCCTCTTGCATGAAGACCTCAAATCGGTTAGGTGGATCTTCTGATTATAGTAAAATTTACTGATGTGACAACAAGGGGCATGGTTTGGTTCGCAAAAGGTAAATTAAAGGGCAGTGGGATCACTCAGTCTGAATTCCTCACCAAAGACCGTCATGATGCTTTTCTTGAGGCAAGACAGCGATTTGGAGTTGGCAAGTGTTGGTCACGAAATGGATGGATCCACATCATAGGTCCGGATGGATCTCGACATCGCGTTGAAAGTAACATAATTTACTTTCTTAACATGTTGTAAATAATTTTGATTATTATTATTATATACTTATTGCGAGCGTATGGAGCGCAAGTTATGTATGAAATGGAATATAAGTCTAATATAGTAATAGTTTCACTCCATATATACTCCAAAGGCTGAAGTTATTTCTCTTTCGGGTACCAAAAATAAGTCTCCCGTTGTCCAAAACACCATAACAAAAGCAACCGACAAAGTGATGGTACCGCGTGCCAAAAGATTGGTAAAGAAATAGTATTTATTATTTAGTTCTATTTAATTTTCGTTATTTCTTTTTTTTTCTCATAGTTAGTCACAAGAAAATTAAAAACATGAGAGTACGCTCTCATGTTTTTAATTTTCTTGTGTGATTCTTTTGTTTTCTTTTTTGTTGTTTCAGTATAAAAGCATATATTATTTAATATATGTCACCATAAATAAGATCATTACTTAGTTTTTTGAATATTAGTTGTTTTTAGAACATTTGCCTTTAATACAATTATTTATTTTGAATTTGATCTTCAATATTATTTTTAATCATTGAAATTTGTAATAAAATTGTAACTTGCGAAACACAATTTATTATTTTTGTAGCACAGATTATTAAAGACAAGTGCCACGTTCGGATTCTTGTACTATCTCGTCAATTATGCTTTGATGGTATCTTGTTAATATTATTACTTTTTTATGTTTTTTTTAATGTATTTTTTAATTTTAGTAATTTTTTTGTTTTTAAATTCCTTTATTTTTTGTGTATTTAGTTTATTTTTTTGATTTCTTTCTTGCAACTGGCGGGTATGTTGAATAACAAACTTCTATTTTGATTTTTTTTTAATTTTTTTTTTATAATATAATTATTGTTTTTTTTTATTTATTATCCCTATCTTCCAGATCTGAAGGCATTGACAGCATTGAAAGTTTTCATAGCATTCCATCACTCGGCGAAAATCTTGATTCATATTTCTCGGATGTTGCGAAAAATTTTAACATAGTCCATATCAACTATCCGGATCAATTATCCGGATTTGTTGTCAACTTTAACTAGTAAATACATACATGCAAGTTTGATATTTGAATCATAGCTTAAACCATGCTTACAGTCTACCTCTTACGCATTACCAGGTTTTCAATTGATTAGAAATGATCGAATGGGACGAGTCGGTGGAGGTGTTGCGATCTACTTGCGTGCTCATATTCCTTTTTCTATTGTGAATACGTCACTATCAAAGGGCAACGCATGTGCTGAGCACCTTTTCATTGAAGTTGTTTTACATCATACTAAAATTATTCTTGGAATTTTTTATAGTCCTAATCTTACAATTGATTATTTCTTGTCATTTGAAAGCCTGGTACATCAATTAATACCCTCTTATGAGCATACTTTAATCATGAGGGATTTTAACACTTGCCTTCTTAAAAAAGATTATCGAGCTTCCCGTCTGCAAACTTTAATAAATTCTGCCAATTTAAATATTTTACCCACAGCGCCAACTCATCACTTTCCAAATACTAATCCTTCTCTTCTCGATCTAATGATAGTTTCTTCCATGAACCATGTAGTGAGACATGGTCAGTGTCCTGCACTAGCATTCTCTTATCATGATCTTCTTTATATATCTTACAAAGTGAGACCTCCTAAAGCTAAATCAAGAATTCTTCTCCAGCGCAACTTTGGAGGTATGGATTTGGACCGTTTACGTAAAGATGCTAATGAAATTGATTGGTCTATTATTGAAGATGCAAATACAGTCGATGAGCAAGTAAATTTTTTCAATTCTCTCTTAACCAAGCTCTACGATATTCATGCACCAGTGCGACCAGTCAGAATGAAACATCTACCTGCACCGTGGCTTACGGCGGACATTAAAAAAATACAAAACAAGAAAAATATTGCAAAATCTAAATATATCTCTAATGCAAATGAGTCCAATAGAGAGAAATATGTGAGAGCTCGAAATCGTTGCAACAGAGTTTGTAGAGATAGTCAACGACGCCATATCTATAAATCTATAATGGAAGAAGATGATCCAGTCAAAGTCTGGAAGTTTCTCAAAACCCTCGGAGTTGGTAAAACTAAACATGTTGTTTTGCCCAAAAATATAAATATTAACTCTCTTAATCAACATTTCAATTCTTTTAGTACAATTGATAGTACAAATAAACTGAACACCTTAAGTTATCTTTCCACTTTATTAACTCCTGAGGTTCCTCCTTTTAAGTTTACTCAATTCACTGTGTGTGATGTTAGGAGAAATATTATAGCTATTAATTCGGATGCAGTTGGTGCTGACTGCATTAGTCGTAAAATGATCATTCCTATAATTGACCTCTTGGTTCCTATTATCACATCCATTTTAAATCGCTCTATCCTCCAAGGTGATATTCCGTCGGTCTGGAAAGATGCTGAAATTATTCCCCTGCCTAAAAAATCTAATCCTTCTACTTTTTCTGAGTATCGTCCTATTTCCATTCTTCCGCTACTATCAAAAGTGCTTGAACGTCTTGTCGTCTTAACCAGCAACTTAGCATGTTCCTATCAAAATATAATTTTTTAAATCCTTTACAATCCGGCTTTCGCCAAGGTCATAGTACGACTACTGCTTTAGTCAGGATCACCGATGACATCAGACAGGGTATGGATGATCGGAAGTAGACGGTGCTGATATTATTAAACTTCAGTAATCACTACTTGCTATACTTATTTCTCTTAATATATCGCCTGAGGTGGTTGATTGGTTTCGTTCTTACTTGTACGGACGCCAGCAGCTCAATCAGTGCTGGCGTTCCTCAAGGTGGCGTGTTGTCTCTTCTCTTATTTTCAATTTTTATTAATTCTATCTGTCATAAAATTTCTTCTCTCTACCACCTGTATGCTGATGATTTACAAATTTACGCACAAAGTACTCTCACGGATTTTCCTAATACCATCAAAAGGATAAACAATGACCTTGAAGAAATTTCAACGTGGAGTAAACATTTTGGGCTCATGATTAATCCTATCAAAAGCCAAGCTATAGTAATCGGCAGTCCTAGATTATTGCGGAAAATTGATGAATGTAAAATAACATCTGTATCAATCAATGGAGCTTGTATTCCATTTAGTAAATCAGTCAGGAATCTAGGGTTGGTTGTGGACCAGCATTTATCTTGGGAACCACAAGTAGAAGAAGTAAGCAAAAAAATTTATGCTGCTTCTTCGTGCCTGCGTAGACTGCGCAATTTCCTACCAATATCCACCAAAATTGTGCTGGCAAACGCACTCCTTTTACCAATTCTTGATTATTCTGATATATGTTATCTTGATATTAAAGAGGAGCTTTTGAATAAACTTGAGCGGCTTCAAAATCTTCGCATCAGGTTCATATTTGGTGTACGTAAATATGAACACATTTCCGAGTATCGTAATAAGCTTAAGTGGCTCCCCATTCGCCTTCGCATGAATACTCACATACTTCATCTTCTCTATTCAGTGCTGTTTAATCCTTCTACTCCTCCATACTTGAAGAAACAATTTAAGTTTCGTCATGACACCCACTCACGTTCCTTACGCTCCAACAGTAACTTCTTGCTTGAAATTCCTCTTCATTCTTCTTCCTTTTTCTCTAATTCCTTTACTATAAAAGCTGCCCGACTATGGAATTCCTTACCTTTTAAAATTAGACGTGCAAAAAGCCGGCACATTTTTAAAAAATTACTTAAAAATTACTATTTAAGCCAGTAATTTTGCCTTTGTGTTATTATAATAATTATTTTTAATGATTTGTATGTATAGTGTGTATGTATTGGATTTATTTATATGTATATTATGAATGTATGTATGTATATGAGTATTTTTGTACGCTTGTATTATTTATTTATTCATATTTTATTTATATTTATTTGTATGTTTATGTATATGTTATATTTAATGCACCGCCCGTGTTTGTACAACTCCAACATCCAAAGGTTGCCTGGAAGAGATCGCTCTTAGCGATAAGGCCGCCTTATTGTACTTCTGTCCTTTATGTGCTGTATATGCTGTGCTCTTATATATATATATATATATATATATATATATATATATATATATATATATATATATATATATATATATATATATATATATATATATATATATATATATATATATATATATATATATATATATATATATGTTGTGCATTAAAGTATATTTGTATTGTACGATTAGTTCTATTATTTATTAATAGAGGGCAGATAATTGCAAAAAAATTATTATGGGTTCGATTTCCACTCAGGAAGAACGAATTATTTTCATTTTTCTTGCCATGGTAACAAGGCAAAGCGCGGTATTAAGTTCCGCCACACAACATGCAATGTCTCGAAACACGAAAAGCGAGAAACGGAGTGTCTTAACACTAGGTTCTCTCTGCCCATCCTGATATATACCTATGTATATATGCTTGATATAGCATGAAGCTATTGTTCTTATAATAGTAGTCATTCAATATATGAGACTGTTTTCAAAGAAATAGTTTTTCCCCTAACTTAAGCCAACGGAAACAGTGAAATGAAATCCACTAGACCCTCGCCGTGAACAGATATTAAGCTAACATATTGTTCAAGTCAACGTTTGTATTTCTGTTAATTTGTCCTACTGCATGCAAAATTTTAGTATTTATTAAAATGAATGGCTTTTTATCAATATCTTACTGATTTACTGATTATAGCTTCAAATTTCGCAAATTGGTTAGTTAGTTAGTGAAATTTGAGATTTTAGTTATTTTTTTGAATCAATTTTAAATTAGCTACCTACCGATTTCTTAATAACAAAAGGGAGGCACTGGATCTCTTGTGGCGTATATATATATCCTTATTTTAAATAATATAATAATGAAATATACTAGTGCCTGAAAAATTTTGGGCTTATTTCATAGATTTCTATGTCATAGTAGATTTGCACGTTTTTCATTTGTTTTTAATACAGCCGTAGCCCCGCTTTCTCACTAGCCAGCAACTTTTTCCCGCTCTTTAATATTAATTATTACTTGAAACGTGATAATTTAATAAATTGCATTCATGAATTCTCTTTATTTATACATTAACACACACATTTATTGCACATCTACGGATGGAGCTCTTTAAAATGAGACGATAACTGATTTTTATATTCAACTATTAGACAGAAGATGGCGGTTCTTATTAAAATATAAAATTAATATACTAAAATTATAAATTTTATTTAGTCTTTGGCTTTAGTTATATGTAAAGAGATTGATTCTGTTACAAATAGTATTTGTTATATGCTTTATCTTATTTTTTTTTCTTTTATTAAGTGCCAGTTACCATCAGGTTAAAAATAAAAAATGGACGCTAATTTTGGTAAATATATTTACTCACTAATGTTCTGTTGTGACTTGCTATATGTTTGTTTTTTTTTTATCAAAACACTTTTACTTTTTTTTAACGCTAAGCCATGCGGAGCCAGGAATACGTACCAATGACCACGTTTATAGATTAACACTGTCCCACTGCACCACTATGGTATATTTGTTGCTTATTATATATTTTTAATTATAGAATTATAGAATAGAACCTGGATATACTTCTACAAAGACACATTCCCGCATGCAGCTAGGTAGATAGAGGGACCTAGTGTTAAGACACTCCGTTACAGGCTTCCCGCCATTTGGTATATTGTGTGTTGAGTGACGGAACTTAACGCCGCGCTTTATCTTATTACCAGAATGAGGAAAATTTCCATTCTCTCCAAGCGGGAATCGAATCCACAACCATTGCGTTTAAAGTCATATAACTAGGCCAATCTGTTTTATGGAGCTACGACGAAGTTCTTAAACGCTGCATACAATTTTTTTATGGTTAGCATCCTTTTAGGCAGACTGTTATAGAGAGAATATTTTCCTACCTTTAGTATATGAATAACACTTGAAATATGTTGAAATAAAAGATATAAAAATAATTAAATTTTAAATTTACAAACGCGGCCCAAATATTTATTATGAAACATCAATATGAAATTAAGTGGCACTTTGTGTCGAAATTGAAGATCAATTTCATCGTTCATTTAAACCATTCAATACAGTAAAGCTTAATAGCAGCTATTAAATTTGTCAAATGTTTTTTATTACTTTTCGCATCTATAATTTCGCACAAGAGGACGTCGCGGTGCAGTGGACAGCGATCGACTGGAAACGCGACGGTTGTGGGTTTGAAACCACACTGGGGAATGAATTATCTCAATTCCCCCTCTCTGGTAGACTAAGGTAATGTATAATATTTCGAATTAAGGCAGAAATTGATTTAATATTAGATGTTCTCTGTCTATCTTACTGAATAAAAAAAGATGTTTTTGTTTACTTTTCACAAAGAAATAACCACTTGTATTGTGTAGTTTTGATGAAGAAGTATAAAAGTCTACTCATGGTTAGCACTGAGTATATTCAACACCACTTTAAAAGTACATGTAGTATACAAGTATAAATAGTAAACACGATGACGATACACAAAACTGTTATTAAAATGTCAGTCAGTCAGTCAGTCAAAACAGTTATTAAATCAAACATATCATGCAAAATTGAATGCAAAATATAATAATATATACGAAATAACAGTGAAAACGAAAAGAGCACATCTAATGGCAGGCGTCGACTGTTAGTTTAAATTTTATAATCTACAAGGGGGTAGATGCAAAATCCGATAACACCGCTCTGGTTCAGTCGACGGGTCTCGTTTAGAAATAAACTCAATACGAATACTCATGATAAAATATATAAATTATTTTTACTAATATTATATAAGTATATATATATATATATATATATATATAATATATATATATATATATATATATATATAGATATATATATATATATATATATATATATATATATATATATATATATATATATATATATATATATATATATATATATAAGACAAAAAAAATATTCTTATTATTCTTTTATTAATTGGCGGAGGGCCGGGACCTACGGCGCAAGTTGGGGGAAGCCTATGTTCAGCAGTGGGCATGAAAAGGCTAAATTGATTAGTTGTTATTAGTGAGAAAATCAATTAATCAATCAAAAAATTATAGTTCTTTGCATGTGACTTTTACGTTCATCTAATTTATCGAGATATGTTGAATACTTTTACATACTTTGGAAAGCTACACTACATATATATATATATATATATATATATATATATATATATATATATATATATATATATATATATATATATATATATATATATATATATATATATATATATATATATATATATATATATATATATATATATATATATATATATATGGAGGCGATTCATTCGGGTAAAAACCGGATAACGGAATGTTTTAACACTGCGTTGTGTCTGTCGAACGTATGTGGGAAACGACAATAAAAATCTATATATTGAAAGCATTTTTGGTTATATTAAAATTTTTATTCGGTATATTTGTAATGACTCATTCATAGGACATCTTGAGTCGCTCCACAAAGCACCCTTTGTTTCCAATCCCTTGTCCCAATTTAAAAAGTTTGGCGATAATCGGATATTGTGATTAGATTTTTTTCATCTCATTCCTGCTTTTCTTAATACATTCTATGGACTTATCCCATTTTTGTAGAATAAGCTAATTTTACGGTTAATTTACTATAAAAAGTTTCATGTATAGGGTCTTTTTAAACGATTTTGATTAAGAGAAACTACATTGATACCGTTGTATAAATAATAATATTTTAGTTTTATGTATGAAATAGATACTATAACTACTACAATTATGTGGGTACTGAGAAGTAGTAGTGTAGCTTTCCAAAGTATGTAAAAGTATTCAACATATCTCGATAAATTAGATGAAAGTAAAAGTCACATGCAAGGAATTATAATTTTTTGATTGATTAATTGATTTTCTCACTAATAACAACTAATCAATTTAGCCTTTTCATGCCCACTGCTGAACATAGGCCCCAACTTGCGCCGTAGGTCCCGGCCCTCCGCCAATTAATAAAAGAATAATAAAAATATTTTCTTTGATATATATATATATATTATATATATATATATATATATATATATATATATATATATATATTATATATATATATATATATATATATATATATAT
>JAXRJS010000056.1:5715953-5880953 GCA_037127375.1 Dione juno | reverse complement strand
AGAAGAATCTGTTTTTTATATCAGTAATACAATATCGCAGCAAATGAGTCAATATAGTATTTTTTCTGGATATTATGTTATATCGTAAAAGTCCGCGTGAAAAATTCTCAAGCAGTTTTTTTTTATTAGACATACAAAAATAATATGTTTTAATCTTGAATATGTATGAATATTTTCCTACTTTTATTAAATATTTTTTATATTGGAGATGTACATGGAGAGAGACTCCTTTTCCTATATCACGATGGACGATTTACGGTGATAATGTTTCAATAGAAATCTTAATTTATATATTATACATTTATGTATATATATTCTGGATTTTTCTTTTTATAAATTTTTGAATTTTAATGTTAGATTAAAATGTAAGTTGCCTCGTAAAGGCCTAAAAGCTAAGCCAATATAAATATTAATTTTTTTAATAATATTTCTTTTTTGCAACTCATATTAAACTATCTATAAAAAAATCAATGACGGACGGACCGGTGTGACAGACAGACAACGGGCCTTTAAAGTTACTATAAAATATTGTGCTTTTCCTTTTGAGGAACGGAAGCCTCTATATTATATATATATAATATATATATATATATATATAGATAGATATATATAGATATATAATATATATATATATATATCATATAGATATATATAATAATATATATATAATTATAGATATATATATAAATATATAGATTTACATATATACACATATTTTTATCCTTCATAGCCACATTAGAGGTAAACTTCATTATATTATGTTGTTGTTGTTTAAATAATCGGTAACATTTCACCGATTCATATAGTGTACAACAAACGACCTTATCGCTTAAATCGATCTCGCACAGGTAACCTTTAGATGTTGGAGTTGTATAAGGATGGGCGGTAAATTAAATAAAGCATATATATTTATATATATATATATATATATATATATATATATATATATATATATATAATATATATTATATATATATATATATATATAGATATATTATATATATATATTATATATATATATATGAAAATAATACATACTTCTAGATCTTAATTATATAAAATAAATAATAAAACAAAGGCAACACTATTGTAATAAAAAGTGATCTTAAAGATTTTTTTAGGCTCAATTTAGGCAATTTTGGCAGGCTCTTACAAGGTCTAATCGTAATTGGTACAATCCATAGTCTGGAAGCTTTAATAGTTAAGGAATTGGAGAAAAAAGAGCAAGAATTTAGAGAAATTTCAAGTAATAGGTAACTATTGGAGCCTGAGGAACGTGAATCATGAAGAAACTTAACTTGTTTCTTCAAATATGGAGGTGTAAAAGGAGAATATGAAGTATGTAAGTATTCCTGCGAAAGCGAAAAGCAAGCCATTTAAGCTTATTTCGAAACTCGGAGATGTGATCATATTTACCTACACCTAATATGAACCTCATGCAGATATTGAAGCTGCTCAAGTTTATTCAATAGCTCCTGTTTAATGTCAAGATAACAAATATCAGTATAATCAAGAACATGACGTAATAGGTGTGAGTTTGCCAGCACAATTTTGTCTACTTCCTTTCATATAAAAATTGAATTAAACTACTTACAACTCTAACGAGCTCAATAACAGGCAACGTACAGCCGAAACTACTGGACGCTGGGGCTGAAATTTGGCGTTTGTGTTCAAGGAATACAGAACTAATAGATCTAGCAAATGTAAAAGATTTTTTTTTCTCTATTATCCAAGTGATTCCAAGATACAGAGTGCGAGAAAGGCGTATCTCAACGCCGCCTATTGTCAAATGAAAATAATAATTCATTCCTTGGAGTGGCGATCGAACACGTAATCATAATTTATGTCCGCTGTACTGAGTCACCATGGCCTTAATTAGTACTTACCTTTAAAAAAAGCAATAAAATAAAATATTAAAGATCTCCATTCGTAAGCAAAGCAAAGCGCAGCGCATAGTAAATCAGAAA
Source organism: Dione juno (assembly GCA_037127375.1). Lineage (NCBI taxonomy): Eukaryota > Metazoa > Arthropoda > Insecta > Lepidoptera > Nymphalidae > Dione > Dione juno. The sequence goes on along the minus strand of JAXRJS010000056.1, from coordinate 5,878,986 downwards.
AAATCTCTGGTGATGGAGAACGGACAGTCTCGACACTAGGTTCCCGTAGAATATAGAAATATATCTTACTTTAAAATTAGACTATTTGCATACTAATCCTAAAAACTATGGAAGTTGAATTTATAGCGGCAACTTTAGCTATTCTTGTTATCTATACGCGTTATTCATAGACGGCCGTTACGCAGACATTATGGCAACCCCCAATACATTTCTTACAAGCTTATCGGGCTTCTTAATATGCTTTTAGATTTATTCATTATTTTTGCAAATCTTTTCAGGTATTTAAATAGATTTGCTCAATGTTAGATTTCGATTATATTCGATTTTAGTGTAATACATATTCGAACAAAATTATCTGGCAATGTGCCTTTTATTTAAAAATAACTAATAAATCGTCACAGCGCAGTGGCATATCGTTTGACTGTAAACGCGACGATTGCGGGTTCGACTCCTTTTCGTGGAAAATAAATTATTTCATGGTAAAAAGACAAAAGACAAACGATTGAATTCCGCCAGTCAACATTCAATGTCTCACAGTTGGGCGGACCGTAGAGAACGGAGTGTCTTCACAACAAGTTCCCTCTATCTACCGTGCTATATGCGGGAAATAGTGTTTTATTTGAAAAATATATTTAACATGTGTATTTTTTATAATATTCTTAGGAGTCTCATGGAAAAAGACAAACGGAAAAAGAATTATTCTTAAGATCGGATCAGATTCACCGGTGATTCTCACAGTACCGGTTACCAGCAAGGTATTTCTTCATGGCGATAGTCTTCATGTACGATTTGCTGAACACATTTCCCACAGAAGAAACCTATTGTTAAGACACTCTATTTACAGTTTGCCCACTTTATTTCTTCAATTTGATTTTAAAGGGGTTAAGAGATGGTTTATTAAGAATTAGAGAAGACGGAGAGAGAGAAGAGAGAATTATAATGCAAGTTCCAAAAAAGAATTCTATAAAAAATTTTATAGAAAAAGTGTTTGCTAAAGAAATATAGAAAATTTAGTGGTAAGCCCATAGCACGCAATCATCTTAAGGTAGCTCAATTTCCGTCACAAATAATGTCGTAACCAAAGGAAATTAACTTTTCTCAAAGAAACACACAGTGAAAATATGAGCCAAAATTAGGTTACTAAGAAAAAATATATGTGAAAAATAGTAATTTTATTTCAAGAATATTTTAGTATCTCGTGGTTTCTTGAAACTAAAATCTGAAAAACTAGAGCCTGTCTGTCTGTGTCTGTAACACGAGGTGTCCGGTCACACAGTGAATCCATGTATCATTCATAGTAGTTCAGAAGTAGTTTCCTCTCCTTCTTCTTCTTCTTCTTGGCATTAGTCCCGGCTTTTGCCAGGGTCTGCCTTCCGACTGAGCCTACTCCACTTTGCACGGTCTTTAACATCCTCAGTGGATAATTTATTGGCTCTCATGTCTTGTGTCACGACATCCAGCCATCGCTTCCTTGGGCGTCCGGGTGGTCTAACTCCAGGGACAGACATGTCAAGGCACTTCCTTCCGACATAGTTCTCAGATCGGCGCATAACATGGCCATACCATCTCAGGCGACGCTCTTGGAGCTTATCCACTACGTCACGGACCCCAAGACTACCTCGAATGAATGTGTTTCGTATGCGGTCGGACCGCGTCACGCCACACATCCATCTCAGTATCTTCATCTCCGTGACGTGAAGCTCCTGAGTGTGCCGAGATAATGTTGGCCAACATTCGCTGCCGTATATAAGAACAAGTCAGTTTCCTCTCCATGTTTCTCTATTTATATATATATATATATATATATATATATATATATATATATATATATATATATATATATATTATATATATATATATATATATATATATATATATATATATCATATTTCTAAATATTTAAAATTACACATTGTCACACGTAACATTGAATCTATAATAAAATTAAGAATATATGCACTGTACCACTCGTAATATTAAGTAAATTCATCTCTCGATGACCAATGGCCTGCATCAAGCTATCAATCGTTTAATTGCGGAGCCAGGTGCACTAATTTATACGGCACGGACACGCTGTCTTGCGGTTGAAGACAAATCACTGTTGAATTAGCTTCCTAACTAACTCTTCGAGTAAATAAAGGTATAGTTTATATTTGTATATATATATAGAGTATATAGAGAATATATAGATAAAACATCATCATAACGTAGTGGGATAATTTGTCAGTATAGACGAGGGTTGCGGGTTCGATGTCATCTCCAAAAAGAGGTTTATTTCTAAAATATAGAACAGCGTGTGATAATATAAGGTTATATATGTTTTTAGGTTATATTTTTTTTTTAATTATGGTCTAGTGTAAGCTGAACTAGTATACCGATTGATTATATAATTGTAGGTAATGAGAAGCAACACTTATATAAGCTCAAGTGACCTCAAGTTTGCGGTTGTGCATGAAATGTACCCACGTTTTGTATGAAATGAACTACAAATGTAAATTTGTAAGGTAGTTTTCTTTCTGATGGACATATGTATACATAACTATTTCACGTAAATCAGTTAAAAAATTTGTTTACACAGTACAAAGATGGCTTATTTTAAAAAAAAATATCTCAAAGCAAATCAGTTCAACCAGATTAGATGAGTACCAAACCCTACTTTATTTTACTGTAAGTTTCCACTTATTGAAAAATTTCATGATTATTAACTTTACAATATACGGCATAAATTTAACATATATACTATATCTCCTGATTTTATTGAACTAGAAGTTTTAATGGATTCTCCAATATAATCGCTACTATAAAAAGCTGTACTCATGAGTATTAACACATACATATTAATGTCAGCCTTCTTGAGAACAAAGGTCTTGAGAAACACACAGACAGATCGAAAATCAAGTAACCCTACTGGGGCTAAGCATTCAAATAATACATAGAACTCCAAAACCATACATTCACAGTCGGCTGGAAAACGGAGAACGGAATATTTTCATACTAGATTTTGTTTATGCCTACCTTATTCTAAATTAAAAATAACGCTTGAAATAGAATGTGAAGTTGTTGTATACAATTTTTTTAAAATATGTAATGTTATGTAGTCAGTACTCGTAGTATATTTTAGACCAAAAACTCTTAATTCAAGTCTGTTTCTTTTTTTTTTTTTTGACCAATATAAACAAAGATAACGTGCAATTAACGAATATTAAACCTTTCGAGACCATTAATTACGCTTCCAACGTTGCGATTGATTTAGGACGCCATTTGTAAGGGTCAGCGTGATCTGACTGAAAATTAAGTTGTAATAAAATTTCACCACAACTTCAGCTAGTGACTATGTCTACTGCTGGAGTCAGAGGAATGAGTTGGAGGTCCACGAAGGATTTCCACAACTTTCAGGGGTTTCCAACGATCCTGTACTAGATCGTTAGTTTACCTCGCAAGAGACCAGCTCGTTGAGCTTCGTGCGAATAGTGGCCGCCACTATAGAAAAATTCTGCTCCAACAACCATTAGTTCAGTGACAAATGTAAAATTTTGTTCTTTGGTGAGAATTTATTGTTTCGCCTTATTGTATTGTTTATTCTTCTAGGTTAAAAAAAGGGTAAATTAATATTTTTGGCAGTAGGTATATGGTAATCTACAACGACTTATCTAAATTCTAAATCTACATTGAAGAAATAAATATGAAAATATTTTTTATCCTACATAAAGTTATAATGACTTTAAAATTGGAAAGCTGGAACTGCTACAGTAAAACTTTGATTTGTCTTTGTTACACTAACTAGAATTCTTATGATGTTCTTCATTAACAAGTGTTGCTACTTTCAATTTCTCATACAAATTGTACATTAAGTATGCTTATTTATATATATTATAATCCATTTATGATCCAAATAAACTTTTTATTACATAAATATATTAATATATAGAGAATATATTCACTGTGGTCAATCTTCTTCAATTGGATTTCGAACCTGAAAGCTATCTAAAAAAAATCATGAAATAAATGTTATATTTCTTCTGCCTCTTGGTTACCTATAGCTGGATAAGAAAAGTAATTATATGATATTGGATATAAGAGTAATTTAATGTAAGCTAATTTATTACCCCGTAAAAAATCGAACCCACTACTCAATTGATCGAGATTTAAACATTTTTTCTAACTTCTATAAAAAAAAAATATCTATACCGTATTTCAATATTACCTGTATAAATCTTAAATATAATACACAAAATTCGCAATACATTATAGGCTAAAGCTAGATTATAACGTAGACTCAATAGTAATCTAAAATGGAACAGTACCGATAATTTCTCATACAGTCGACATAGTAAATTCATTGAAATTTATTTATGACTTTAGCTTAATTTTTGCTAATTTTGTCTAATAATAGGTTTAATTTTAAAGTTTTATATCTGTTTAATTGAAAGATCCTTTTTTTACTATAGATTTTTTAACATGTTCATGTATAAATATAAAAAGAAGCCGAGTAACAAATTTAGATGAAGGATTATGAACTTAAAGTCTTCATCTAAATTTGTTTTTTGTAACAAAAAATTAATAATTTTACTTGGTATCTGAGAGCTTACGATAATGGTGGGCTTAAATCTTTAAAAAAATTATGGTTGGATTGTACGATAACAAAAAGCACGGTGTATTTTCACCATCAACATGGAATATTTATAATTGAAGGCAAGAAACAGAGTGTCTTGCAACTGAAAAAAAATTACTCAGTACAATATTCAAAAACAGTGTCTTTTTAATGGACAGTAAATTAAAAAAAAATTATATAACGGCAAAATACACTGCTTATCTCGCAGTATGCAAAAACAAATGAAAACAAAAAGCTTGTTGATTATTTTCCAGAAAGCTCATTCCAATTTTGCTGAACAAATTAAATGGCTAACTTAAACATTCATCACTCATTATTCTATTTCTGGAAGTAAATCAAACTATTCATAATAATAGCGAATTTATTCTCTAGAGTCTAGTGCAATAAAACTGTGAACCAACGCCGACTTTAAGACAAGTTGAGCGAGCGCCAATTAAGTGCTACTAGCTAAGGATTGTTATGTACTTACTTTGTTAATATAATAAACTAAACAAAAAATATATACATATATGATTCCTAGAAAAAGGCATTGACTTTAAGTGACTTAGTCCATAAAACGCAATTTTTTTATTTTTTTTCTGAACACCATGACGAATTATCAAATATACGAGTAATATACGTTAATATATACGATCCGATAATTATAATCCGATCCATTTGTGAAAGGAGGCTTATTCGAAATAAAAACTTTTACCAATTTTAGATTCAGCTTATGATTGAATCCTTATGAAGGACATATCTAAGAAATAATACAAAATGTTCGCGTTTTGTTATCCAAATAGGACAATTTTGTTTAATCTATAAGCCTTAAATGCACAATTCTGGTAGAACATTCATGTTCCAAATTCCATGAAACACAAGTACTAAATTCTATACATTTTCTCTGTCCTACATTAGGCAGAGAACCCAGTGTTAAGAAATATTTTTACATGTTAAGTGTTGAGTGTGTTAATTTTTCACCGAAATTGAGGTTAGACATTCTCCTTTTGCATCGTAAAGCCTTTTATCCTTTCATATTCAAAACAGTTTTATAATAGATTGAGAAAGCTCAGTACACTCTCCACTTTAGTGTAAAATCTCACAACTCATTATATGCAACAAACTAGCAACTAAATGATTTACACAGCGGAAAATGAAATATTCTCGCCTACAATACGACTGTCGAAGAAACAAATACAATAACGTTGAAAGCTATAGTACATTCATAGTCATATAGTAGTTGAAACAAAGTTTTATTAGTTTCGTGCTCGGCTTAATATTGACATACGTACATACGTATTTACTAATTTTTGTTTTGGCTTTGTGTCGTTAATTTGTAAGAAAGGTAGATATTTTATTATTGATTAATTTATTTTTGTATTGAAACTTGTATTGAAAGTCTAGGCCCAAAACGATCGTAGAAGAACAAGCATAAGTTGCCTCTTTTTCGGCACATCGCCTCTAATGTATAATATATATACATATATATATATATTATATATATATATATATATATATATATATATATATATATATATATATATATCATCTCAGAGGGTGTCTAAGCCAATTATCTGTCCGATATTGGTTTCCGGCATACGGGTACGCGACCCCCGGGACCTCGAGCCACCACTTTCATAACCCGATCCAATCCATGTAAGTGGCGTCCCTCCCCTATACCTGTCCTTTCTTGTTTCTCCCAGTAATGGGTTTGGAGGTCAGATGGCAATCGCTCCACAAAAACCACTTCGCCACTCATATGGACCGATTGGTCTTAGTCGGAAGGCAGACCCTGGCAAAAGCCGGGACTAATGCCAGGAAGAAGAAGAAGAAGATATATATATATATATATATATATATATATATATATATATATTATATATATATATATATATATATATATATATATATTATATATATATATATATATATATATATATATATATATATATATATATATATATATATATATATATATATGAATATAACTCTATCTAACCAGTTATTGTGACTTTAATACGTCCGTTCATTTTCTTGTGGAGTGTAGAAGAACGCTTAAAGACGGAACTTTTAAGGGGATAGAATAGGGATGCAAATGAATTTGGGACATTTAGGCCTCATAATTAAGAACCTTTTCCATGATCTGTTCTAACAATAGTTTCTAAAATTTATCGACCCTATATCTTATATATACTGTATTATAATTATAGTGGAGACCCGATTATCCGGCCGGTCCCCATTATACGGATTCAGTACTATACGGAATACAGACCAGGTATATGTTTAATATATAGACCTGAGACATTTTAATGTTACAAACGTACTTACGTACGTACATACGTATGTATTTTATTTCACGATTTCAATTATTATTTCAGTATTTTGATATTTCTTTTTTATACATGTAACTTGAATTATTATTTAAAATGATATGCGTTTCATTGAATGCTTAAATACTAAAGTTCGGTTAATCGAGTTTATTGGTTATTAACTTCCATACAAAACATATTTTAACCCATCAATTCATTGAACACTGCTAAAAAATAAAAAAAAACTTAATAAAATAAACAATAACAAATTTAGTAAATAATTATAGTACCTTAACTTAATATTAATATAAGGTTCAAAATGAAATAAAGTGGATTCTGAAAGCAATTTCACTTAAGACATAAATTTGGAATTTCTTCCGACAAGACTTTTCCATTTCCCAAATGTTAGTACATTTTATTTGTGAAGATACTTTGTAATACATTTGTATGGAAATATGCAAAAATAGTTATTTATGATATTATTTGGAGCATGTGGACCGAAACAGTGCTTACAATTTTATATTTGTATTTATTACCAATGTCATGTAGTTTAACAATAAGTTTGAAAGGACCTATTAAAGTCACAATAACTGGTTAGATTTTTAAGATTATTTATATATATATATATATATATATATATATATATATATATATATATATATATATATATATATATATATATATAAATATATATATATATATATATATATATATATATATATATATATATATATATATATATATATAATATATATATATATATATATATATATATATATATATATATATATATATATATATATATATATATATATAATATATATATATATATATATATATATATATATATATATATATATATATCATTTCAACAGATTTTTTAAAGACAGTTTTTCTTCTATATTTTATTTTCTATATATTGGTCCTAATAAATTTTAAATTGTGCAGCACGTTATATTTCGATTAGCAGCAGGGTTAACAGAAAAAGCTTAGTGTCAAGACACTACTACTTCCCCCTTTATCTCAAATTTAAGATAAAAGTTTTGACTTGTCAAAACGATAAATCTATACTAATAAATATAATTGGTGTGTATATTTGTGCTATAAAAATAACCGCTTTGTACTACATACATATGAATATATATACGGTATATATACCAAAATAATATGGAAAGAATAATGAGAAATGACTTTAACAATACAATGTTAAATGTAATGTTTGCAGTTGCATTTAACATGTCAAATAGTATAAAGTATTTCAACATATTTTTCTTAGTAAAATGCTACACGCTATGAAGCTCGCTGTTATACTTTATTTTGCATGAGCTTTGTGTTTCACATAGACTTACATATATATTGTTACTTATGGTATCAACATTTTAAAATAAGATTTACCTAAACAATGAAGAAAAACGTGGAAATTCAATTTACTTATTTTTGGTAAAACTCTCTTTTTGGTTTACACTTTTTTCCATATAGTAGTATAAACAGAAAGGACCTAGTGTCTAGACACTCTGTTTTGCTATATAAGCTATAATAAAAAAGTCAAATGACAGGTAACCAGACCAACTACTATTTAATAATACCCAGAAATACTCGTACATGCTGATGCTGGTTTTTCATAATAATTTCAACATAAAGCTTGAAGAAGAAAACCTTAAGCTATACGTCCACGTTATGTCCCATAGAAATTTCCATTCTGTTACTTTTTTGTTAGTACCTCTACAAACATTTTTATAGCTGTGATGCCTAAATATTATCACAAAAAATAATAATAAGGTTAAACTTTTTGTACGCATTTTTTCGGAAAATGGGCGGAAAGTACTGCTACTTATGGATAAAGCACAGAAGATAATAATAATAATAATAATTATAATACCAAAAAAAAACATCAACCATTATTAATGTGTCACAGCACAATAGTGCTTACATAATATTCTTGATTTTACACTACTATGTAAAAATTTGTAATTTAAATTTTACTTCTTTTGATTAGTGAGGACCGTCGTGGCGCAGAGGCAAAGCGTCTGAAATGTTTTGATATTCTTCGCTCTGGCAACTAGGCAAAGCGCGGTGTTGAGTTCCGCCACCCAACACGCAATGCCTAGAAAGGTGGAAAGTGGGAAACGGAGGGTCTTAACAGCAGATTCCTCTGTCTATCCTGCTGTGTGCGTGATACAGCGTTCAGCTAAATAAATAAATAAATAAATTAGCGAGAAAATACGGACACGGTTACCATTTACGATAATACGTCCGATTGGGGACTCGACCGCTTTATCGAGGGCTTCTGGGCTAGCAGATTCTGAATATCCACTCGTTGGGTATTCTATTGTTGACAACTGAATCAATCTAACATGAATCCCGGTAGCAAATTGGATCGATAGGAAGTGAAATACGGTGATACATATCACTATACTCGTAGTTCCAATTATTTTTAAAATTAGATGAAATTCATAAAATTTAATTCATTTTCGTGAGCCTGGCGACTAGTAACACAAGCTTAAAGCTTAGTACAATAGTCAATCTTACATAACTGTAAACAAAAGCTATGTTCCGTAATTTAAAACCTTTTTTTTTGTTCTACTTACATTATGTGGAGAAATAAAGTTATTTTATGATTAATATTATTGTTATTAATTCAATGAAATTATACAATAAATTACCAAAGACTATCCTTATTCTATAGATTTTGACAATTTAAAAAAGAATGTGTAGTTTTTAATCTATAATCAAGCAACTTCGACCTATGTTATACTATACCCTACCTTGCATTTGCATTTAAACAGCTCAAGTTTCATTCCTCCCTCATATAAGTTAATGGTGGCGGAAACTTTTTTACTGACATTAGGATAGCGAGTTTTAATTAAAATTTTAAACTACTTATGTATGCGAAAAGTTTATATAACGGTTCGGATTTATGTAGTTGACATTCAGAATACGCTCGCCAATTTGAGAACTGTTTGGAGTAGTTCCATCTAAGCGTCATGTCATGAGATCATTTTTTGTCATATTCTTTCTAACTACAATATATGTATTTTTATTAGTAAGTTGTTAAAGATTTTTTTATTTTACATTTCGATTTCTCTCTCCCTCTCTCTCTCTCTCTATATATATATATATATATATATATATATATATATATATATATATATATATATATATATATATATATATATATATATATATATATATATATATATATATATATATATATATATATATATATCTTCATATTTTTTTATCTACCTATCCATTTTTTTTTCAAAGTCTGTTTCGACTTTAGATATAAGTTATATATCAGATATAGTAATTCTAAATACAAGTAAATACGCTATAATAAATAAAATTCTTATTTGCTATACAAGAAATCAAGCTGACGCCACATGACTGGAGTACAATGGTGGTCTAACAAGTAACAATAGTGCCTTTTCAGTGCATCTTCGTTGTCTTTAGCTTGTTTCCTTTAGTTTTAGATGTACAATACAAATTTGCTTATAAAAGTTGTTTTTTTTTTCATCTAATAATTATTGCTTTGTAGCAATTATATCTATGGATAATTGCAAAGACAGCGTAGTAGTTAACCACTCCTATTTTCTTTTATTAAGTTGTAACTTATACACTAGTAAGCTTTAATACTATTAAACTTAAATACGTTTTTACTATGACTAGTGCTCGTACTAAATAATAAGAAACTTATGTTAATTATAAATTATTTCTCTTAAATCAGTATATTATTTTTTATTGTGTATCTAAATTCGCCATTTCTCCATGAATAGTGAACAGAGTGTCTCTATACTAAACAATCTCTGTCAGTCCCATAAAAGCCATCGATAGATAAAAATAAAATTAAAAAAATAATTCCGTCAGAACATACTCGTACTAAATACATATTTAAATTTAACGTATATTATACAAATGAGTTCATAAAAAAAACAACACGCGATGTTAAAAAGCTTGCTTAAGTATTATTGAATGTTGACTTTTTACTTACATTTGAGTTGCGATAATATTTATGGGGGAATTCGCGTGAACCTTTATAAGTGCCATATAAATGGAAGAAGCGCTTTCGTAGTAATACTCGACGCTTTTGTTATTCAAATATGTATGTATGTATGTGTAGACAATTTTTTTGAATATAATAATATTTTCCGTATTTCTATACATTTTATATACTTCACATAGGATTGTATGGATAGAATAAATTTTAGAATTTATTATTTCGCCTGTATAAACTGAAGTCCATACTAGAATTAATTGAACTAAGGGAAACTTAATGAGGACCGTCGTGGCGCAGGGGCGTCGCGTCTGCTTGTAAACGCGACGGCTTGTGAGTTCGAGTCCCACTCGGGGAGAATGAATAATTTTCATTTTCTTCGCTCTGGTAACAAGGCAACAATTGGCGTTGAGTTCCGTCACTCAACCCGCAATGCCTCGAAAGGCGGAAAGCGGGGAACGGAGTGTTTTAACACTAGGTTCCTACAGTTCCCTCTGCCTACCCTGCCACGTGCGGTATACAGCGTGAAGCTATTAATTAATTAATTCATTAAACTAACCGAGGGAATAAGGAAAGTATTAAAGATACTTATGGAAATCACCAATAAAATCGCGTAATCAAGATTTAAAATTGGATCCATTCCAAATTTCATGTAAATTATGCTGAGAATTAGAAAGTAATTGACCGTCCTGGTGCAGCGGTATAGCATATAACTGTAAGCGCGACTGTTGAGGGTTCGATTCCCATGAGGAAAAATATCTTATTATTAAAAAAGTTGACAGAGAAAGCTTGGCTATTTGTACCAAGAAATGTATGATATTTCTATATGGAGTGTCTTTACACTTTATCTTCTGTCTACTTAATCAAAACTTGAATAACGTAAACAACTATACACAAGTATGTATACTCGTATGTATGTACATAGCATTTCTCACATTCTCTTCCAACGATATTTTTGCTTTTTCAACACATACTAACAGTGTAGTGTCCAAACGAGCACATAACCTAAATATATCGAAAACAAAAGGGACTATTTCGTGAGTGGGTGATTAAATTTCACCCAAGAGGTCTCTAATGGAAGTAAATGGATGGTCTCATATAAAATTAAGAATAGATGAACGTTTAGGTGTAATGAAGAAACTCAATGGTTATCACGTTTTTTTATTTTACTACCTATTAAGGCCTATTCATAAATAAATTTTAGTTTTTTTTTTTTTGAATTTGGCCAAATATTACTACGATTATGAAGTAATCTCCTATGAAATTTAAATCAGGAACTCAATGTGTTCATAACTTGTCTTTGATAAGGCTGGTATATGATAACTGCTGGTGTCCTTGGTGGAGGTGTCCGTCACTTTACCCTCTATACTTTCTTGGCGGTGAGCTTGGCCACCACACTTTGAAAGCTAAGTATCAAACGTTTACTATCCACGTACCGAGTACGTATCGACATGTTACAAGTTACTAGTGAATTTAATATGTTGTAAATTAAAGTATTATAACGTGTACAGAAATATAAAATTGTGTGTATATAATAAACTTGTAACTGTTATATTGAAAAGACCAACTGTTGAGTTTCTTGCCTCAACTGTCTTCCAACTGCCTTCCGGACCGGTGATGTCGGACACCTTTATGACGGACGACACCTTTATGTGTATAAAATACATAATCTTAAGTTTTTGTATTTATATATCGCCAAATTACTACAATTATAATTTATAATTAGATTCGTAAATTCTACCCTTACTCTTCTTCTTCCGTGACTTTTCCCTTTATTTGGGGTCGGCCTTCCTCGTAATCCGGCGTCAAGTGAGACGATCTTGGGTTGTCACTCGATCTAGGTTTGCTCCCGCCAAATTTTTGGCAATGGTTATCCACCACGTGGACTGTGGTTTTCCTCTACCCTTCTTTGTATCTGGGATAGCCATCGCAGTTTTTTCAGCGCTACATTCGTCCTTTCTAATCACATGCCCGTAACATCACAGTCGACTTTCCACCATCTTATCTACTATAAATGCGACTTTGAAAGTTTGTATTTTATCAAGTCTTGTAACTTCCGCAGCCCATTGAAGCATTTTCATTTTATTGACGTGTATTTTTTTTTCATGCTGTTTTTTGATTGCCCAATATTATGCACCATCTAACATAGCTGGTCTTACTGCTCTTTTATACACTTTACCTTTTAATTGTATTGGCATCTTTGGTTCACAAAGTACACCCGAGAGCATTTTCCACTTATGCCAGGCAGCAATTATCCTATGGGTAACGTCCGCGTCGACACTGATATCCACACTCAGCATTGACAATTAGTGGTTGGTCAGAAAATTTGCAATGTAGATATTTGGTTTTGCTTCTGCTAATGCGTGGGCCATTCCTCTCTAAGGCTTGTTGTTCTTTATCAGTTATCAAGAATGTGTTGTAGAGAGATGTACTCCAACTTTGACTTCAAATGGTTTACTGGTTCCAGCTAGACTTCTTACTTGTATGATGTTACGATCATATGTGTCCTATATTCCTTGCATTTTTATAGCTTGCCAGACTAATCTCCGCGTATTCTGAAAATCGCTAATGCCTTCTCAAGGTCTATGAAAACAATGTGAAGACCTTCTTGCCTGACCCTGTGTTTTTTCATGAGGATTCTTAGAGCTTGTATTGCATCAGTGGTGGTTCTACCTGGTGTGAAACCATGTTGATTATCTGATATGAATATAGACTGAAGCTAGACTAGCTAGCTATAGAGCGAAGCTAGCTATAGAGAGAAGCTTAGACGGTTGCATACAATGCGCTCCCAAATTTTAAGTGTATGAGATGTTAACTTGATACTTCTGTAATTTCCGCAGTCGCTTACTTCTCCCTTGTTCTTACAAACAGGCACAATAAAGCTACGTTGCCATGATTCCGGAATTTTTAGCATTGAAAAGTTTTGTCAGTTATTGTATAACAGCTGATCCTAAAACTTTCCAAAAATCAGCAGGTATATTATCCGGACCTACCGCTTTATAGTTGTTCATCTGTTTGACTGCTTTCTCGACTTCATCCACGCTTATTTCTTGCATGGGGCCATGTATTGCAGGGGCATTTTCCAATGGTTTACTCGGAAACTCCCTAATATAGTAGTTGCTGGTAATATTGACCCCATCTCTCATTAATTTTCTTAGTGTCTGTTAGTAGGGTTCACTTTTCATCTTAATATACTTATTGATTTTAATATCTAAACTGCTTTAATGTATGCTACTTGCAAGCTTGAATATTTGTATTTCATTTTCAGCCTGCTCAATTTTAGAGTTGAAGTGTTCCCGTGCACTAGACTGATATTCTGCCACCTTACGCTTAGCTATCTTTTTTGCTAATTTGTATTGTAAGCGGTCTCTCTGACTCTAATTTTTGCCATTGTTTAAAGTAGTTTATTTTTAGATTTTAAACAATCTTGCACTTCTGAGTTCCACCTTATAAGTCTTTATTATCAGTTGGCCTGTCTTTTGATATTCCAAGAGCTTCTTTGGCTTTTTCGTTTCAGAATTTTTCAAAGTGTTCGACCACATATTATCACCTGTGTTGGTGTTATCATCCTCCATATCTTGCAATAATTTTTTGTTGAATTTTATTTATAAAGTCCTTACCTTTTTCAGTGCCCAATAGATGCCATTTTATTTTATGAATTTTAATTTTAATGTGTTTTATAGATTTGGGTAATATAATGCATCTTATCAAAATTCTATGCTGAGTAGTCAAGGTTTCGCCCGGTATCACCTTTAAAGGTCTTAAGGGATGTTCTATAAGTAAGATTTAAGTCTATTTGTGATTGCCGTTCTTATAAGTAATAAAGTGTTCTGCTTTCTTATTAAAGTATGTGTTAACGACAAAAAGGTTATGTCTCATACAAAAATCTAATATATGTTCACCTACTTTATTTATGGTTCCATAACCGAACTGAAGCATGATCTTATAATAGGAATTATTATAACTGCCCACGTGTCCCATTTAGATCACCTCTAATAAATTTGAACTCTACAGGTGATATCGAGTTGAGTAGATCATCGAAATCGTCCCAGAATTCCTGCTTTTCGTTATCAGAACAACCAGCTTGTGGTGCATACACTGAAATAATGTTGATAGGCTGTTGTTTATCTATGGCTAGTTTGACCGCTATGATCCTGTCACTTATTCTGGTAACTTTCATTATACGTTGCTTAAAATTAGAATCCAACACTATTGCAAATGCACATTCACATTGCGATCGTCGCTTACGAGGGACGCGCGTCTTTCTTTTGACTTTCTTCATATTTACGAGGAGGAAATGTTTGACTATAAATATTATGACCGGTTAACACCTGACGCCAAGGCTATATTTTTATGTTTAAGTGTAGGCGCTGGCGTTGTCCCTGTTCTGGGTTCATGGACCTCGCCTTCCTATATTTTGAAGAAGCTCTTTGCAGGTATTTGATAACGGAGTGTTCTTCTCAGGCCTGTTTGGTCCGCGGGAGGTATTTTATTTCCCTTCTACCCGACATATCTGCCGAGCATTCCCCTATCCGCCACCTTAGGGACGCGTTCCCCAGGAGTACAGCTCCCCCGAGAAGGTACATAAATAATAAAATACCGAAGCGGGTAGTTCAATAGTACCCAACAACAGTTCAACAGTACAGTACTCATCTAATTTCCGCACGGGTGGTATGTGTAAATGCAATTATCCGTAATTAAAAAAGCATATGACAGCTTACATACTCGTAAATGAAATATAATATTTATTTGTTTTATTTTCAATTTACACTATATTGCGCACATAGTAGGGTAGGCTAAGGGAACTGTAGGCTAAGGGAACTGTAGGTAGAAGGAACCTAGCTTGACAACACTTCGTTACCCATTTTCCACCTTCCGTGGCATTGCATGTTGAGTGGCGGAACTCAACGTCGCGCTTTGCCTTGTTGCCAGAGCGAAGAAAATAAAAATTATTCATTCTCCCCGAGTGGGAATCAAATCCACCATATATGAATGTTCACGGCCATCAGATATATAGACTAGCTATTAACTTATACTAAACATATATATACGTAAATTTTATACCAGTTAAACGCTAATTGATGTCTCTGAGAGGTGTTCCAAGTAACCTACTAAGAATATAATCTAATTTTTCGAATAGTGGTCTTACACAACATTATTTTCTCATAAATAAAACGCTTCAGCTTTATATCGTTTCTTTCCCATTTTCCTCGTCCAGCACCGGATATTAAGTTGTGATATAGGTACGAGTATGAATGTGAGTATGTTTATATATTCTATGGACGTATACTTGAGTCTTAATTTTCTCTATGTGTGATTGATCTATAAATTTTAAAGAATTGAATTATCTGTAATTTTAGTTCAACTATTACATTTTTTTTAAATAAAAATATGAATATTGTCAATATTTATGACACTTATGACACAGTAAATGCGACGGTTGTGGATTCGATTCCCACTCGGGCAATTTCGGATTAGTGGAGGGAATCAACCTCCAAAAAGGAAATTCAGAATCAGGTCAGTATTTGACAGTATATTATCACATGTATGAAAATGCAGGGAATATGATATTTAATACAAACAATAACTTAAAAATACTTAAATCAAGAATGTGGTTGTAAACACGATGGTTGCAGGTTCAGTCCCTATTTCATATCTCTGCTCTTATAAGGAAAAGCTCCCCCTCCAAGTGCTTAACGCTAGGCTAACTCTGCCTAACAAACTATGATGGCAAAAAATTAAGTTGAAAAACAAAATTTACTTACTTTACCAAAAGTATATAGATGTATAAACAGCTTTGTGAAATATGTAGCAAGCGTACCTGTTTTAGGGTAAGATTCTCATAAATCTAAATAAAACATTGTTTCATATCCCATCCACATTTACCCAAAATACAGGAACTTTATAAAAATCTATGCAACAGCAATCTATATACTAGATATATTTTCTAAATAAACAGCATTCTATAAACTTACTAAATAGGTCAAAATCTTAACAACAATGGGTACAGGAACTTGCTATTGTATGTGTTAGGCAAGATGCTTTTTATACCCTTATATTTCCGTACCCAAAAAGATTTTCTAATATTAAGTAGAAAATGGAATGCCTTGGACTGGGTGGTTTCTAATTTACATTGTGAAGGTAATGGGTTCATAAATGGGTTGCAAATATTGGTTATAAGTTATTGTATTCAACTAATCGTTGACATTAACCAAGAACTCAGTATTTTGATTCTAGTACAGTTCTGAAACATATATTATATACACTTATTGTAATATTTATTCATATATATATATATATATATATATATATATATATATATATATATATATATATATATATATATATATATATATATATATATATATATATATATATATATACAAAATTATATTATACATTATTATATAAAAATATAATTACAATTATTCGATGTAAATGTAAAAAAATCGATGTAAAAAAATTCATGGGTTTAATATCAAACCAAGGGGAGCATTTGTTTTTAATATTTAGGGAGTAGGCTCAAATTTATTTATTATATCACAATAATACCAGGACTATATTTACTATTATTCCACACCAAATTGAAGTCAAAAGACTTTTTCGATGTATTATTTTGTTATAATCAACTTCCCTGGTTCTTTGATAAATTCTCATACTAATATTCTAAACCTGAACAGTTTATTTGTTAGAACGCATTTATCTCGGGAACTACCGTTTCGAATTGAAATATTGTTGGTGGATAGTCAATTTCTTGAAAATGAATAGATTTAATAATTTCGATAATAATTATTTACTGTACCTGTACTTGTGGTCAAAGTAGCTCTGGACGCTTATAAAATTTATCATATATCACTCAAACTCTTCGTTATTACAGCTGAGATTATTTAAGCTCAGAGAAACTAGTTTTAAACATACATAAAATTGTTGAATAATTTATTTACCTTATTTATTATTTTAACATTTCTGTAAAAACAAGTGAGATTCTTACAATATTTTTAAGTTAAGACAGAAATTACTGCCTAAATAAACAAATAAATTTCATAGTAAAGCTCGTCGAATATATGTATGTAATATGAGTACAAACTTTATAAGCTTTTAAGTTTGGTAAAAAAATTGCTGTTGCATTCACTATTTTGTAAGCCTTTTTAAATTTTTTATAGAGTTTCGTATATAAAAAGAAAATATCGGGACCCTTATTGGATCACTTTGTTGTGTGGTCACACCTATAGGATGCTTCCCGTGGACTTATAATTTTGATATTTGGCAACGACTTAGATTGTATAGTAAAAATAAAGAAAAAAACACAAAAAATATTCAATTTTTTGGATAACGATAGAATAAAACCATTACCAATTTATATGTGCAGTACATTTCATACAAAATTAGTGCATACGACCGCAAAGCTGACCGACAATCACGACATTTGTACGGGACCCACGGTACACGAGTGCTACTCGCATGACCAATACTTTTTAAATAAAAACGTGGAGCGTGTTGACTATCTGTTATTACTATCAACCGCTCGTATATAATATATTAATTTTAAACCTCTCTTAATTTTCTTCTCTTTCTTAATTTTTATCGACATATCTCAATTTTAGAGAAAACATCCATTAATTCCAAGATGGAGATGGGAACCAAACATTTGTATTATAACAAAACAGAAAAAAAATGTATCTGTATATTTAACATTTTTAGGAAAAAGATAGGAAAGATAGATGTAAAAACTCTAATAGAATATGAATCAATTATTTTTAAATTTTTGCCCGTCTGTTTGTTTGTACATAGATATTTTTAGACCTAGGGAACTAATTTGGTTGGTCTGAGCAGGATCTAGGAAATAATTGATCTTGGAGACTGGCACACCAAACCAGAACCAAAGCAGTCAAGCAAATTAGTAAAAGTAGGTCATCATGATGAACGTCTTTCATAAAATTTTGATGTATAAATGTATGTATATAAAAAAGAGGTTAATCGCAAAATCAAGTGACAAGGATCATAAATGTCACGTTTACAAATTTATGGGCCACTAGTATCAAAATAAAAATAACATAAGACTCCCTCGTGTAGTATTTGAAAGTAATGTAAGTATTATTAACTAAGCATCTAACTGTAAAAGCGTAAGTTGTGAGTTCAATTCCCTAGAGGGTAATTAATTCATGCCATTTTCCTCGCTCTGGTGTCTGGCCAAATCGCGGCGTTGAGTTCGGGTGAAAAAGGAAAAATTGAATATTTTGATGCTAAATTCTAGATCCAAGCTACAATCGTCTTATTTTCATTGAATTTCAACTTAATTATGTTTAGATGCTTAATTCTAATTTTAGGTTAATTAATTTCTTGGAACGACAAAAGGAATATTAAGGCTAATTGTAATACGTA
This sequence comes from Dione juno, assembly GCA_037127375.1. Lineage (NCBI taxonomy): Eukaryota > Metazoa > Arthropoda > Insecta > Lepidoptera > Nymphalidae > Dione > Dione juno. Next base: position 5,859,710 of record JAXRJS010000056.1, on the reverse strand, counting down.
CTATTATTCCGTACGTGTAAAAACAATTGTTTTTCATTATTTTAATGGTATTACTATAAAGGAGAATAACAGGATTGTGAGCTGTTAGCTCAATTTACAATTTACAATTATAGAAGATTTTTACTATTTTGTATTTTTTTTAACAAAATAAAGCTTTTATGTAAAGAAATTACATATAGTTTTTGTTTTATCGATTGATTATTACATAAACTTTCAAGAATTAAGATGATACCTTAAATTTTAAGAACCAGGAAACAGATATACTTAGTATATGTGTATTTTGAAATATATTTATTATAATAACACACTTTACGTCAAAATGATCTAATCTCGTGGAGTGGAGAACGTGGAGGTATCCAGCTAATAATAATAGGAAAAAAAACTTCGTCTTTGTTTTTTTTGTATTTGTTGCATTTTGTAAGAAATCTGCCGCATAATTAACACCCGTTTCTTCTCGTTGGCCTAAATTTATGAAATTCCCTAAGAATATTAAAATACAAACAGGACATACAATCAGAAAATTGGAAATTTATATACTTATAAATATATTATTTTAGATATTGTTTTTGAAATATCGGTCAAGTACGAATAGTAATAAATTGTAAAAAGCATATAAGAATTTCGACGCAGTGCGAGGGACGCATGGCTTAGTGGTGAGAGCGCATGGACCGTTACCATACGGCGCGGGTTCATATTTTTGTTTTCTTTAAATGTTTTTTCTAGTCTTAGCTTGGATTAACACTATAAAAATCATTAAATAGAAATACGAATAGTATTACTACTACTTACTAAAGTAACATAAATATATATACATGTTATATATATATATTATATATATATATATATATATATATATATATATATATATATATAATATATATATATATATATATATATATATATATATATATATATATATATATATATATATATATATATATATATCATTTAATAAACAAAATTTTTAAAAGCACTTTCCCGTATCGCAAAAGATTGGACAGCTTGTCAAATTGATTTGTTAGTTGCCTCGCGTATTTCATACAAAAATAGATCTCGTAGCTGTTCTGCTCACACTGCTACGAAATGCTACAGTTTTTTTCTTAAACATAAGAAATTGTCTCTTATGCTCGATGCTTCTTCGGGATGATAACTGTTTTCACTTCTCAACCTGCTTCCAAGCCACTACACTACTACTGACACTTCAATGTAAATTGACATTGATTCAAACGTGCTTGTAATAGTCTAATTGAATAAAGATTTGTTTTATTTTGATTTTGGGTATAGAGGTATTACTCCTGAGACGAACGTGGAACAACGGTTAGCCAGCTAGAAACTATAAAAAACTAAACTATAGAAAATAAAGAAATTATGACTTTCATAAAAAAATTCCAATGGTATGTAAAAATCAAAGGTCTAAGGGCCAATCATATCTTAAAAAATGCTGAATGCCAAAACACACACTCTACGCAAACAAAGCTACGGTTAGAACTAGTATTAAATAATATTACTTACTTGTAATAGTATCGCAAATCTGCTTCCCAATAAATTCGTCATGTCTAGCAAACGCATTTACATGTAAATGAGAACAATGTAATACTCGTACGTCGCATAATCATATACAATTTGCAAATACAATAGATATATCGTACAGTGAAAATTTGAAGTAGTAAGCGAGATACTTGTAGCAAGGTTTATTATTTCAAGTAAAATAATTCCTTTTAGATTATTGAGATTTTTGTGACAGTGAAAGATTTCTTTTATTTTTTTCGCTTTTTAGCTTCACGCTGTATCACGCATTCAGCCCCTATACCTACATAGTTCCAAGATAACCCCCTCATTTCTGGACAACTTTTAAACATTGTATGCTGAGTGTCGATTTAGCGAAAGTATTTCAATTGCCTGAATGGATTTGAACCCATACTTCTAACGCGAAAATATTACTTTTTTTTATATAAATAGCAAAATCAATTGAGAATAATTTTTTTTTAGTTTCATTTTTATCATTTTATGGATATGTTTAAAGAATTTAGTGATGACGCAATATTTAACCACTCATTTGTAGAAATGGACGAACCTGGAGGAGTACAATATTACACCTGTGTAAGGATTGCCATACTAAAGTTAGTTAATTACAAAGATTGATGATGAAATGAAATATAAGCAAAAAATTGCTGTAAAGTGACACTTTTTATAAAAACAACTCTAAGGATAACAAGATGTACTTGATAAAACAATTAGTAACTTTAAGCCCATGTGTATCCAAATCGAAACAAATAATTGTACTGTACATACCGAAGAATAAGCTAACCCATATAAAAACTGGAAAAATTCATTTCATCCAAAATATATGGAATAAGAATGAATTAAGTCTTCTATTACAAAGAGATATTAACATAAACTCGCGGCTGCAAATTTTGGCGAAAGGCACCTTATTATTCTACGTAGCGATATGACACGCGAACGTGATATTACTATTGCTTTGAAGCAAGCCAGTACTTGCGCAAGTACTATATTTGATTTTCTGTGGTATTATATTTTAATTAATCATATTGAGGATCGTTATATTATGTATTTGGCATTTAAAGTAGATAATTAATGCAATTTTCAAATATTCACATGTTAAATATTAGCTTACTTTTTAATTTTTGGTTTTTTACACTAGTGTAAAGACACTGGAACCTAAGAGAACCTAGTATTAAGACACTCCGTTCCTGACTTTCAGTCTTTCCAGACACTACGTGATGAGTGGCGAAACTCAACATCGCGCTTTGTCTTGTTGAAAAAGCGAATAATATGATAATCGACTCTCCTTGAGTGGAAAGTCCAACAACCCACCCACAGTCCCACAGCCAAGCCCAAGTTACAGTTTACAGTGAGATGCTGTACCGCTGCGACGGCCCATTTAATTTTCTCTTTAAGCAAGCGGGAATTATTTGCCATAATATTTTCTGTAGGCAGTAAGATTTTAGAGGTAAGACAAAAACTATTATCTTTATTACTATTATTATATTAAAGGTACTGCCATTAAAGACAGTAAGCAAACTGTCCATATACTGAAAAAGAAAGCCTAAACACAGCACAATTTACCCCAAAAACAACTTAATATAATTCAAAAGATCATGTGTCACACGAAACATTACCGAATACGTCTTTTATATTGCTACACCATTAGGTTTTGAAGACATCGGTGATATTTAAGAGAAGTACTTACGAGTTCCGATGTCATAATGAGATATTTTTTTTGTTATAACAATATACCATTTCAAAAAAAAGTAAAATTCAATATTTTCAATTTTTATTTCTATGCACTTATACATACATATATATATATATATATATATATATATATATATATATATATATATATATATATATATATATATATATATATTATATATATATATATATAGATATATATATATATATATATATATATATATATATATATATATATATATATATATATATATATATATATATATATATATATATATATATATATATATATATATATATATATATATATATATATATATATATATATATATATATATATATATATATATATATATATATATATATACTATATACTATATTACTTTAGTTTAAAATTTATTGTCAGTGACGTCATATAAGCCAAATATTGAAATGATCAAATTTCAATACCGTTTGTATAAGCGAGTACGAACGCTATTAATATGTATAGATCTCGGAATAATGACATAAAATTATTCATTCATTCTCGTTCCTTTTTGAATGAGACAGTTCATTTGTGTACTTTAAAAAACTGACTTTATTACTTTATACAAAATACCCAATTACGTCGCCTATACATTGTTTTTTGGGCAGTACTTTGGCAAACAGTGCGGTCTTATGGAATTGAGAACTTTAATGAAATCTCTTGTAATATGCATGATTTGTATTAACATTTTTTTTTTATTTTCTGAATATTTTTTTATATGTTTGAGTATGGTTGTGCGTTCGATCACCGAAATATTTTAATAATTTCTGGCAAAGACTTGTATTTGGGCGCACATCATCAGATTATCTCTGGATAAAACGCAAGATAAAGCGTGAACCAAGAAGAGTTGTAGTTTTACATTCAACTTCTATTGACAGTACAGGATTATTTTTATATGTGCGTGTGTTTAGAAATAAGAAACTTGTTACAGGAATTTCTTTACTCGAATTTCTTTTTTCTATAAGTAGGTCGTACGAACTATAATAATTTGAGTACGGTAGCTTTTACATAAAAGCAACACAAAAAAGCTGCGAAGCAAAATTTTGAATCGACAATTTACATCTTTCTCAACATCACGTGTATCAAATATCCAAGTCTATAGTTTTTCGGAGCACAGAAAAACCAAACTTAAACTGATACTTCCATTGACCTAAAATAATGCAATCTAGGATGGAGTTGTAAGTACAGTACAAATAAAGGAAAAATCCGAAAATTCTAAGTTTGTGGTACACTCATAAAAAACCTTTACATAATTATTAATTTGTTATTCATTTCATACAAAATGGGTACGTCCATAAATTAAAATTTATAGACTAGACTAGACTAGTCGTCGGTCCATCGAACTGGAAGGCACCTTACACTCCGTTTGCCAAATCTCCACTCTAGAACTAGTCTGCTCCAACGGGCATCGGTTCTTCGACAGACTGCTACTTCAACGTACTTATGCTGCGAGCGACGTCAGTAATTCTGGTTCTGTTCTCGATAACCTCGTCTCTAATTTTATCCTTTTAAGAGATTTCGAGCATAGCTCGCTCCATAGAACGTTGGATCACTTTCAATTTGGACTAGACCGACTTTTAGTGTCCACGTTTCGGCACCGTAGGGCATAACAGGTAGATAGTAATAACAATTAATAATAAATAACTATAAAAAACATATTGTTAATATACTCTGACCCCAGCTTACCGTCCAAAGCTTTATGTGTTAATTGGCATAACTCAACATCGCACAACCCTAAAAGTGGGATTGAAACCCACAACCATTACAGTTACAAATAAAGTGGTCCGACTGCGCTTCTGTGACCTTGATATGTATTGAAAATTATGTACTTTTTGAATTTTCAACAAATAAGTAATATCAGGCAAAGTAAGTATATGTATAATCAAAATGGATATAACACTTCTATATCGTGGTAAGGTTGAATATTTTTAATGTATGATGTTCCTTCAGTGGGAAAAATACCATCTGCGTCGATACATTTATTAATCACGAACGAAATTTCAAATGCGCGTTTCGTGTCGTGAGTTTATTATTAATAAGTAAAAAAAGTTTTAAACAGTTAGGCGTATGTTGAATTTTTAGTACGACGATAACCCTACCTATAGTAAAACTGCAGAGCTTTTTAGTTTGATTTCAGCTAATCTCGAGAACCACTGCTTCAATTCGCAAAAATAATTTTGTATTGAATAGTCTATATATCTGGAAAGATCATAGAAGCTACTTTTTATCTGTCAATCGTTTTAATGAATGAAACTTTTCCGTTACTAAGTGACAAACAGTGTAGGAGCGCAGTAAGAGAGGATTTTTAGAAAATCCTACGGCAGCGGGTTGAATCGGATTATTAGTCCAGTCCTAGCAAATGAAGTTACAGGCTACATACAGCTGTTTTCATATGAAATTTAACAAAAATAGGATTTGAAATTGTATTTCGATTTTTTTTGTATTTAAAACTTTTAGTAGAACTTAATGAAATGTGGTCGTATATCTTCAATTGTTAAAGAAAGCATTTACACTGTACTCTACTTTTAGCCGAATTTGGAGACATTGTGGGACAGAGTGCCATATGTTCTCTTATTATGCTAGAAAAATAAAATTATAATACCCTTGGGTAGGGATCTAGTCTACAATTATCGCATTAAAGGAAAGGCATTATCCACATTCCACTTAATAACCAATGCTTACCACCAATCAATATTCGAGTGAAAAATAGAGAAAGTATAATTTTACCTTGAAGAATATTAGAATCTAGTAATACCCACTAAACTCCACCTAATATAACATAGAAATGTAATGCCATCAGCAGAATAAAATTCAAAGTAAATTTGCTGCAGGGTGCAGTCACTACTTCGTCGTACCTCCGATCCGACTATCAGAATTAATTGAAACCTTGTAGCTAGAACACTGACTAAAGCTACACGCATGACTTCTATCATTGTCTTACATTTGACAGCTAGTTCCAAATACAATATCCAACTGGACTAAATTATGCTAACAAGCTCTCAGAAACAGATTTCATTGAACACCCATCGGTTTATTACTGCAGCGAGCTTTCCTATATAAAATCGGAATTCGAAATTTAAAACTATGTCCTATTAAAGCATTTAATTTTAAATTAAACTATAGTTATGCCTATTCCATGAAACTTCAGTCGATATTTAAAAAAATATATGCTGTTAGTAAATAGAGTATTTATTTACAGTTTTTCCTTAATTTATAATTCGTAAAATCGAAAAACACACAACAGGGAGGTTATTTATAATTTTCTGTTAAAATATATAATAATAGAAGGTGATACTCAAATTCCGTATCGACTTGTTAGATAAAAATATGTAGCATAATATATACGAGAAAGCTCTAGTCACGCTTATCGTGGTGTATCCGTTGAACCCGCAGAAAGGTTGCCGAAATGTATATATGAGTATATATATTTAGAATAGTTTCTAATTTCATTATGTAGGTGAGATATTGGCAAAAGAGTGCTTATTTAGCCTTACATTTATTTACTTTCTTCTATGTTGTATTTAATTTAATTTAATTTTTTGTGAGGATTTTTAGTAATAAATCACTATGCATTATATTTGTTTTTTTTTTTTAATATGTTTCTGTATCCCTTAGGGAATGTAGGCGGAGAGAAACTAGTGTTAAGACACCCCGTTTTCCGCATTTCGACTAACTTTCGAGGCATTTCGTGTTAAGTAGCGGGATTTAACGCCGCGCTCTGTCTTGTTACAAGTATGAGGAATGACAATAATCTATGCACCCGACAGTAATCATGAATTGAACCCACTACCGTTGTGTCTAAACTTAGATACTATACTTTATTATATCTGAATATACATACATATATACATATATACATAATATACCCTGATACAGTGTGAAACTTTATCCCATCAACAGCAGGGGAAAATACGGCATCGCTCTTTACATTACCCGCTATGTGACCTTGAGATTACTTCAGTACTGATTTCTTTTACATAACATACACAATATCATGCTAGTGTAATATATATTTTTTTATTTATTTAATTGAGTAATTAAGACTTTAAACTATATCATATCCAAATTTGAATTCAAATGAAATGCTATTCCATTTAAAATGTCCATCAGATTTATATGTACAGTTGGACAAGTCGACAAACAGATCAACATCGTAATTTATCGTATCATTGATAGGATTTATGCGTGTTTCTATCAAAGATTGAATCCGAAACACGATTTGTTCGAAAACGCAAATACATATATTATATATATTTATTTTTGAATCATCTCACTCATTAATCATATTAAGTGAACGTTTTGACAAATTCTCTTAGAAGCTTTTAGCTATAGGATATAGATTTGTAAGTAATCTAGAAAACAATATATGATATATGGTTCTTAGAATTTTATAACAGGACGTTTTTTTGTTATAATAAAAAGTTATCGATTTTACTATCGATGACGAAGGTCAAAATTCGATTAAAATTTTATCGTTCAATATGCCGAGCCGAGTATTATAGAATATTTACCTCATAAGTTTATCTTACATCCATCCTTGATGAGTATGATTAGACACTTTTTTCGCTAGTTTTTAGCTTTTTAGCTTGCTTTTAGCTTTGTAAAATTATTAAATACAAAAGTTTTAATATTGTGCGGCGACACAGCGTCTGTATAAAAAAGCGAGGGTAGTGAGTTCTAATCCCACTCGGATAAAAGTATTATTATTACATTTACATTATTTTCATATTTTTCGCTCTGAACAGAACTCAAGAAAAACAAATTACGTCACTAAACGTGCAATGTATCAAAAAACAAAAAGCGGAGAACAAGTTCTCTCTGCCTTGAGGGTATGGATATAATAAGTGAAGAACAGTGTGAGAATACTATGTCCTCACTGCCTGCCTTACAAAAGCACGTAGATAAAATATTATATATAAGCACAATTGTATAATTTATTTAAAGCCTCTCAAGCTTATCTATTGTTTATCATTGAATGATATTAATTCAAAAGACGTTGCCATCTTCGTTTCTATTGAACATCGAAAAGTAGGTTGATTTTAAATTGTAAAATTTGAAAATTGAAGACGAACATAAATTTAAACAAAAGTTATTAAAATATATTTAATATTATTGTACTTTTGGGTTTTAGTTTGTGAAAAATATTATTTTACTACAAAACGCCATAGCGTCACAAATGGTTAAGTCAAAATAATGTAGACGATGATTTAGACCAATGGCTCTAAATTCAAATGTATATAAATATATATATATATATATATATATATATATATATATATATATATATATATATATATATATATATATATATATATATATATATATAGTTCTATTGCACACAAAGCTTCAAACATTATGCTACCAGGCCTATCTCATACAGTACCATTTGCTATTAAAGATCACTATGAGTAAAAATTAAGTTGTTATTTCAAGCTCGCTAGATGAAGCATTCTGGCGTTCTAATTCTTCTTCTCTCTGTTAGTGGCACTTCTTGCCAGGATCTGCCTTCCAATTAAACCTAATCCACTTTGCTCAGTCTTTAACACTTAAACTATAATGCTATATATGGTATTAAACTATAATGCTATCAAAATATATTGCAACAAAATTGTAGAATATGTTAATAAAACAGGTTTTTATATATAACAGGTATATAGCATATAGGTATATAGGTAGGTAGATAAAGTCTACTGTTAAGACACTCCATTCTTTCCAACCAAATTCGAGACATTCTGTGTTATGGATACAACTCACAATCTATTTTTTTCTTATTAAGGCGAAAAATTAAAAAAATGCCTCCTAAATGGTAAATGAACCCACAATCATTGATCCCGTTTACAAACAGACGGTCCCACTACGCCACAATGGATAATTCATATACAAATAATCTTCACAATATATTCTCTATAGGAGTTTCAACTTCACAAAGTATTTTCGCAGCTTAAAACGGTGAGGTGTCGCTAGCTTAACGAAAGCTTGATGTCTTTTTTATTTTTGCTCGAGTGAAAGTGGGAAATCTGAAAGTATACAAGTTTCTTTGGTATCAACTGACTGATGTTGGTGAATATATTGAGAAAGTTTATAGCAAATTATGATAATTTAAGGTAAAATACAAATTGTCCTTTACACTAGAGGCCTCAAATGTCTAAAGTTGATAGAATTTTCCCTAAATATCATGTTTAAAAAAGAAAACTCTTTGAAATAACCATTGAATATTCTAGGAAAGCGGTGGAAGCAGGAGCCACGGGTATAGCAGCGATATTACTCTATAAAGTACTAAATGGTCTAGGCGTGTCTAGAACTATCAGTTCATTTCTAGAAATTAGTTCAAAGACGGCATTAGTAGGACCATTTCAAATTTAGGTGTTGAAAGCTCGGACTGTGAAGGAGATTTAGTACGTATTTAAAGTGGCCCCTTAAACTTACACTTGGGTCGTAAGTCCAAAGCTCTACGCCGAGCTTTTCTCCCAGCACCCGCACAATGAATCCGTAGAACGCTAAGTTATATACGTTTTAGTTTCTAAAATTTTAATTAATGGATAATAATGTACAAGAGAAAAAGAAAAACTACTGTAATCTTCTAACTAAACTTTAATATAAGATCGCTTACAAACTATAACATAAAAGAAACCTTATTTTACGTAAATTATACAAATTGTAACGATAACACAAATTATTTCAAAAATTCATCAAAATTTTCCCCCAAATTTATATTTTAGCAAAAATTTCGGTTAAAATTCTTGGAACTTAAATCAGAATACCGTGTGCGATAAGGTAATATTTTGCAATCTGGAACTCGAGTATGCTCGCTAACGCTCATGTAAGCGGTAGATGGAACTTCATATCTATTTAATTCCAACGTGAGGATATTACCAAGCATGAAGCGAGACCTTCTTGGTTAGTATTGAAATTGAAGTTAATTAATAATTATAAAGATTAATTATTAGAACTACATTTTTTGTAGGTAACTTTTTCCCGCTTCTTAAGCATTAATTGTTTGTTAAGTCATTTAGTAATTTCCGCTCAAGAATCCTCTTTATTTTACTACATATCGACGGTTGACGCTCTTTAAAATGAGACCATAATCGAAGCCTTTTTCTAATGTCTCAAAATCACTGGTACAAAAATCGACTTACGCTGTAAACGGGTGTTGGGTCCCCTACTGGTTACTATTAACTGGTTACTATTAACTATTACTATTAGTTATATTAATTAATTACTCGCTAATCGCTAATCGCTGTAGTAATGTCTTAAGTGCGGCGTTACGTACTGCCACTTAACACGCATCTTGTAAAATTCAGTTTGACAGTTTTTTCTACCTACTTGCTATAAGGGATAGAGCGTTATACTGAAAAAAATGGAAAGCGAAGAAACTTGTCACCGAGAATTATCGAGAATCCAGAGTACAATTTACCGAATTTTGAAATTAATAGAATCGAGGCCACGTTGCGATGTAATAATAAAAAAACTAACTGACCATATCTCATAGTAAATTGGACTATTATATATATCTATTACTTAACGACCGCAATACTATCAAAATATCTCTAAATTGAAATTTACACTAGTGAAGACTATTATGTGGTGACTGGCTTAATATAACGTATTTAAATTGCATTTAAATTTAAATATTTAATACATATTTAAAAGAAAATAGAGAAATATATTACAGAAAAAGAAAAAAAAATAGGCGTAAAATTCAATATTCTCAAATTTTACCATTACATTTATTCCTACTTTACACACACCACAACCCACACATAGTTTGTTTCCTACACAGGGGAACTAATTATTTTCGTTTTTATTTCCCTGCTCTGATACAGACTGTTTCCAAAATTCGGTAGAAAGTGCGAAAAAGAATATTGAGACACTAGGTTTTCTATGTTGACGTTTCTCAATCAAATCAATAAGGCTGTGATCAAATAAAATTAAAACGTTTCATATCTGACCGCTTTGGGTTCGACCTCATTACAAATTGGAACTTAAACTAGTGCTTACCGCACTCTGTGGTTAGATGGACTGTCACGCCAATTAAACAATACATTTACATTAGTTGGTTAGAAATATTTCATACTATCATAGTACCATACTATCAGAATAATCATGAAAAGTGTGAATTCGATTCCCGCTCAGGAAAAATAATGTTTTAAAATAAGTTAATTATAAATATATCAACTTTACTGTATGTTAAATACAACGTACAATAAAGAAATACATTTATTTAAGATAAAAAATGTATGTACAAATATATCTTTTTATTTATTTAGCTTCACGCTAGCAGGACAGGCAGAGGGAACCTGTAGGTATAAAGGAACTTAGTGTTAAGACACTCCATTCCCCACTTTCCGCCATTCGAGGCATTGCGTATTGAGTGGTGGGACTCAACGCTGCGCTTTGCCTTGTAGCCAAAGCGAAGAAAATAAAAATAGTTCATTCTCCCCGAGTGGGAATCGAACCCACAAACCGTCGCGCATACAGACAGACCCTGTGCCTCTGCGCCACGACGGTCCTCTATATATCTGTTTTGCATTAATGCATTTTAGTTAAATCGATTTTTTTATAATATGTTGAAGTGCTTTGTACAGTCTAGCCTTTTATAATTACGATCTTATAATAAAAAAAAAACTAATATGGATCTCTTGATAATATTTTTTTATCTATAGAGAAGCTCACAAAAATATTGTTTTGGCTTTTATATAGGTAATTCACAGTGGCGAGGTTAGTGGTGAGATTTAATTGGCTAAATGAAAAGTGCAGGATCAAATACTGTTACGTTATCGAACTAATATTACTATGATTTAATATCCATAATTCCAGACTATTCAATTGAGTTGCGGAAATAAACGCCGAATCTTGCCATATCATTTAAAATTAAAATTAAAGTAATTCAATCCACCAATTCGGAATCGAACCTACAGCAGTTCCATTGCACCTCAATTGTCTTGCATATACTAAAAATATCAAGATTTATTACTACTACTACCTGCCATTCTTACCATTTTTCTTCTTAGCTTTTTTTTTAAACTTTCCGTAAAAGCAGCCTAAGCTACATATTGAACACCGAAGTGAAATCTCGACGAAACGTGAGTACTATTTATCACGTCAAGTCAATATATTTTGTTCTTGAAAAGGAAGAATGGTTTTAGAAAGATATATTATATACGATAGCCGATGTAGTGTAGAAGAGTGTCCAATTAGGTAAGTAGTAACAGGTTCGATGAATGTAATCTTAATTTAATAGAAAGCTTAATATTATTTGAAAAATTCAAATGTTATTTTTAAATACATATATAACTTTAATTACGTTGAGGCCGTCCGACTGTAAATGCGATGGTTGCTCGATTTCCTCTCGCAAGAATAAATCATTAAAGACCGTCGCGGCGCAGAGCAGAGCGTCTGCCTGTACATGCGTTTATGGGTTCGATTCCCACTTGCGGATTGAATTCCGCCACTGAAAACGCCTCGCCTCATGAGGCGTAAAGCGGAGAACGAAATTTCTTAACACTAGGTTACTTCTACCGACTGTTCCCTCAGCCTACAGCATACAGCCTTAAGCAAAAAAATATATTTTCTTTACTTTGCTCGGGAAAGTCATAGATACGCAATATCTCGAAGATTAGACGGAAATTGGGGAATTCGCCTAAAAAAACATTAATCAATACTTATTTTTACTCACAAACAATACTTATTTTTAAATTATGGTTATAAGGGGTATATTATGGGTATAGGTTTCTTATATATTGTCTATAAAATTTACATTCAGTGGTAATATTTTAAAACAAATAAATGAATACCGATTTATTGTTATTTTATACGCTGTAGTGTTCAATTTTAAAATAAGAGTGGAGAACATAAATTGTCCACATGTTACATTTTAAAACAGCGCCTTCGCCTTGTTTTATAGTGAATTCTGCATCATCTAACACAAGGGTAGGGATAAGGAACTGCTTGGCTATCTTTAAATTTTTAACTGGTATAGGAGAATTTAACGTGAAAGCCGCGTTGGTTATAAGTTGGTTATGTCATTTTTTTATATTTTGATGATTTTTAAAGTGTTATTTCACACTAAGGATATAAAAATGCATAAAGAAAACATATAAGAATTTGAACGCAGCGGGATTCGAACCCGCGTGCCATGGAAACAGTCCAAGCGCTCTCAACACTAAGCCATGCGTTCTTCCTCACGCGATATTCTTATATGCTTTATACAACTTATTCCGTTGTTAGCATTTTTTTATTGCTTTTTTTGTACTTGCCATTTAGTGTTAAGAATGCGTGTTGTGGAATATTTTTTCGTAAAATAAAGAGTAAATGATAAATTTTCTTAGATGCCCTCTCTTCATCCTGGATTACGCGGAAAATGATAAAAAAGAATTGGTCAAATCATATACATCACGGCGTTGAGTTAGTGAACGTAGTGTTGGCGTGGTGAAGATACGTGGAAATGCTTATTGGGTTATATTATTGGAACATTTTCTTTTTAATTATTTATATTTTATAAGGTATATCTATAAAATTATAAATGATTCGTTATGAGAGTCACTCGTATTGAAATAGATTCTTATATATATATATATATATATATATATATATATATATATATATATATATATATATATATATATATATATATATATATATATATATATATATATATAGATATAGCAGGGTAGACAACCTAGAGATAAGACACTCCGTTCCCCGCTTAAACCAAGCAAATCAAAATACTCTTTATTGAATTAGACAATAACAAGCACATTTCATTGTCAATTTACATTGGAATGTCAGTAGTGGCTCAGAAGAGCTTTAATTTGTTAATTTAACTTTAATTTGTTCCATTGGAAAATCTGATATCTAAAGTATATAAATCATATACATGTATAAAGTCAAGAATCTTCCAATAAATGGGTAATTATAAGCATTATGTCAGGCATAGTTAAAATTAACTATGTCACAGCCGCAAATTGCGCCAAACAAAAAAAAAGCAAACAAAAAATTAACTACTCAATCTAACTCTAAAGCAAATTAAAGCGTGAAAATTTCCTATAGCTCCATTCAAACAGAATTTTCGTATTTCAATTCCACTGAGAGAGAATTAGGTGCAAAATCTGAACTTATCCCTCGTTTGATATGTAAAAGGCTTTACTGGCACCATCGAGTCCGGACTTATCGCGATAGCGCATTCCTGTCTTTGTACGGTATGTTTTATATTATTAAGCCACTCTTTATTTTATTTCTGATTGTTTTTGATTGTAGTTGGACGGCAAATGGTAAGTTTTTAATATTCTAAAATCGTTTGAATATGAAGATTAATAGAGATGTGCAAATTGTCCTCTTTCATACTTCTTTAAAAAAACAACTAGTGTTGTACCTGAGACTTAATTGTTTCTATGTAACCAGTTGGTTACAGCTGTTATAGAGATTAACCATAACAAACAGATAGACAGACAAAAATTAGGAAAAATGTTATTATGGTATATATATATATATATATATATATATATATATATATATATATATATATATATATATATATATATATATATATATATATATATATATATATATATATATATATATATATATATATATATATATATATAAATTCATTGAAATATAACAATATATGCGGGATATATCATAAAACTGATATGTGATTACGATGTAAATAGCTTCTGAATCTGAATGAATAATATAAACATTATTAATTAACTCTATCACTACTCTCTATTATTAATTCTAACCAAACATTTCAAAATATCAATCCCTAAGTATTGTTTCAAGTAAAAAAATCAATTTTCCATTTCAATTCATGTCCATTGCCAACGTGTTCACGACGTGGGAGACAGGACAGTACGCAATTATTTTACGGTACAAATGTAGAGAGATGGCGAGCTGTCGTCTTAGTAGTAATACTTTTAGGCTAGTCCCCGCATATAGCAGGATATGCAGAGGGAACCTAGTGTTAAAACACTCCGTTTCCTACTTTCCGTCCAATTTTTGAGTCATCACGGAACTCACCGCCGTACTTTGTCTTGCATATAGTGAGGATTTGTGGGAATCCGCCTCTAGGCTAGTCTTAAGTAATTTAATTTATAAAATGATAAATTTTTCAACATTCTGAAGTAGAGAAATTTGAAGTTGCACTTATACTTTAATATTCATATTTCTGATAAATAGAAGTAAGGATAATTCCTTTATCAATTCAAATATATAATTCAAATGTATAAAATGATTGTAGAGAGCAATTTTACTTAACTTGACATTTCGCCTAACCACATTTGTACGTCAAAAACTATCTAATGTAAATATTGTATTAATTTATACATTGCGTTACGAGCTTATCTAAGAAACTATTATTATTTTTGTATTGTATACTTAATTTATCATGGAAACTCATAGGCTGCTGTGATGCATATAGCCCATAGGCTATATTACATCAGGCTAATCGTTTCGATGCACCAATGACCTCGAGCACTTAGAATGTGTCACTAACAAAGTCGGGCCAAGCCGCAAATAACAGATGTCAGCTATAATTTTATAACAATTTACAATTGCCGGAAAAGTCCATAACTTCCAACACACACGACGTCTAGTAAATCCAGCAGCTCGCTATTGTCCACGAGCCAGTAATAGCAGGCAATAAACAGTTATAATTACAGTGGAATAGAACGTAAAGGGTCTTTGTGTAAATTGGTACTTTTTTTTAATACCCTATAAAATGTAATTTGGCACACGTTCGTTTAATTGAGTGTGATAATAATAACCTATTTGGAGGGTTATTACTTTAATTTATGTGGTTGATGCAGCATTAATACTATAAGTAAAGAATATTATATATCTTGAAAATATTATTTTTATTTAACACTAGGTGTGATATTCGGCTCTGTCTGACTATCCTACTTTGCGAAACGGAATTTGAGGATAAAGTTGGAAATAGTTCTTCTTGGCCTTTATTCTTTTCTACTAATTGCTTTTTAGAGTTTAGTAACTCAAAATTAAATGATCATATCCTTATAGGATCACCTTTTGCCCGTGTTTCTGTCTGTCTGTCAAGATATTTTTTCTATAGATAGCGTAGAGCGTAGCTGAAATTATTACCAATTCACCAAAACCACAAGCACAAAAAAAAATATTTAAAGTCAATACATTCTATCAGTTCGATTTTGCTTCATTATATGAAATTTGCCTCGTTATTAAAACCTATAGTACAGACAAAAACAAATACAGGCAAAAATTGCAAATTGTAAATATATATCCAGAAAAAGCTTTATGATAAACATATTTAGATTTAACTTCACAGTAAATTAGACATACGTCCACAAATTTAAGTTTGTCAACAACTTAAAGATAATTCGCGTTGACTTATAACCATACAATTATTACGGAACTTTAAATACGTGACGATTTTCTTTCTTTATACAACATGTCTAGTTTAATTTTCAGTAAACAAGCTTTATTTCTTTATATTATACAAGTTGTTTTTCATCTTCCTGCTTTTTTCCTTCATAGCAGGGTAGGCAGAGGGAACTATTGCTATGAGTTAAGTACTGGCAATGGCAATATGAGTTAAGTACTAAGTACTAAGAGTAGAACTCAAACTAGTGGAAATAAAAATAAAAAAAAAGTTACAGCACCTGTAAATGCGACGAATGTGGGTTTGATTCCCACTCAAAGTGAATTATTTATTTTCATTCTCCTCGCTCTGCTCACTAGACAAATTGCGGAGTTGAGCTCCACCAACATGCATGTCTCGAAAGGGGAAAAGTAAGGAACAGGGTGACTTAACACCAGATTTCCTCTGCCACCTTGCCATATGTGGTATATTTAGTCAAGATATATAACTAAAGTTCCTTTAATCTGAACATTGCACCCACATTGAATTTAAAAGTAGCATCCAAAATACGAACTAAGATCTCCTTTTAAGAATATTAACATCAAATCTACTGCAGGTACAATTTAATTTGTAACAAGAATGCATTTATCGCACATAATAGTACATTCTCACATTAAAGTGGTACAAAAGGGTGGACCAAACGAGAAATTACATTCACGTTTGTCACTGTGGGTATAGTACCACTTTTGTATATTGACCGTCTAAAAATATATATTTAGATTTTAGAATTTAGAAACAAATTAGATATAATCTTGCTAAGTTGCTAATTTGACTAAAAGAATACATTAGATCTTTAATCTTTTATATAAAAAAATTTCAATAAAATTATTATGGCTAATTAAATTGACATTAAATTGACTTTAAATTGAATTAAATTGAATTTAAAATTAAATTGACTCCATTACTAAAACACTATTTTTTTTTAAATTCACACTAAGAATAGAAAATAATTAATGAGAACATATACAAATTTTGAACGCAGCAAGGTTTGAATCCACGCCTCAAACCCTCCAAGCGCTCTTACGTTGTTGGCATCTCTATAGGTATCCATGAGCAAAAAAAAAACAAATAAAAACACAAATTATGACATTTATAGATTTAACAAGTAGCTAATTTAATTTTTTCAATGTAACTCTATTAACAAACGCTAATCATAGTTGCTTTGGTAAGTACATATTCTATAATGCACTTTCCATAGCATTTATCTACGAGTATAACAATATGTGTATCTTAAAAGGAAAACAAAAATAACTGGCAGTCATAGAGGCTGCTGGCTGAAAACATTGAACTTGCGAAATTTTTCCGAATTTGAAATTCCGAAACGTTTCAATTAAAATTATTAACATCAATCTGGTTTTCACATATATTTCTTATTACACTCCGAGCAAAAAATTATGCTTGTATATATGTTTTATATATTATTCAAAAGTATTATATATCAGAATATATTATATATTATATCTATATATAAGATCTTGTCGAGATATAAAGACATATTAATTAAAAGAATAACTAAGATGACTTACATTTGTAGGTAATGATGGAGAGAAATAAAAGTCCAGACACGGTTAGCACTAAGTATATTCAACGCCACTTTAAAAGTACTTGTAATATAAACGTATACACAATGAAACACGATGATTGAACAAAAAAAAAATATTAAATATCCACCATAACATTAAATAGATAAGTGAACACAATAAAGTAACTTATAGCAAAAACGCATCCAATAGGAGCGCATCCAATAGCAAGCATCGACTGTTAGTTATAATTTTTGTCATCTACCAGGGGTTAGGTGAAGACGCGACAACACCGTCATAGCGAGGTCGGCGGCTTTCCTTTATGAATAGAATTAAAATATATAAATTCTATATCTTTATTTTATAAGTAATAAATAAGTAAACTACAATATTACAATATGAATTATATACATTTTATATACAAAATAAAATATAAATATAAATAATAGTTCGCTACATCACTCCCCTGCACAGGCCGTGACTAAAAACGATAGTAGTTAGGGAAACGTACATGTATCTACGAGTAGTGTGTTTAGTGTGTGACGTAGGTATGTTTGTGTATGTGTGTGTGTGTGTGTGCGTGTATGTGTGCGCGTGTGTGTGTGTGTGTGTTTGTGTGTCAGAGAGATGAGGCGAGGTTATATTAAATAAGCCAACGACCACTCTACGTAAAGAGCGTAACATTCGCAACATATTTTCACAGCCAAGGCATTTTGTGTCACCTTTGCATCCTTTTACAAAATGCTCCGGAGCTTTGAATGCGAAGCTATATAAAGTTCGAGCTACCTTCTTTATATTGACAGTAAATTTATAATGTATTTCTAAGCTTTAAATCAATATGGTAGCTATTGAACTAAGTAAGTAATAAGTATGAAACTACCGCAGTGAGAGAGAGTGTTAGATTGTAAACGATGCTTATGGGTTTGATTCCAATTTGGGGCATTGAATTATTTTTATATCCCCACTCTAATAAGGTTGCAAACATACAATTTCTCTAATTCGGGCCAAAAGAGGAATCCCTTGACACTAAGTTCTTTCTAGATGAAGCTCAAAAAAGACAAAAATAAAAGCAATAAGCTTTGATAAATAGAAGTACTTTGAACTTACATTGCTACGGCGCGATGGCATGTTGGATATTTTTTTTAATGAAATCGTTTGAACGGCAAATGAAAATTTTTAGAGTTATCTAGTATTTGCATTAAATCGGTTATCGACCTTGTACATTATGTTTTTTTTATTTATATATTTAATCTAAGTAATCTAAAAAATATAGACAATGTTTTTGCTGAGGTCTTTTTTTTATTTCTATAGCAAGGTCTCGCTGTTTTGCCTCTCGCTCCTACTCTTACAGCATACAAATTAACTCGCAGTTTCGAGTTTCCTTTAACATTGAAACTATTATTTTTAAGTATATTTGTTTGCCATAGTATTTTATTTCAGTTGTAATATAACAATATTACAACCAAAGTAAAATAACGAAGCTCACACTGGATCTTTTTTGTTTATATGCTTTTATATTTTAGGCTTAATCCTTCGTTTGATCTTGTATTGTTTTCGCTAAGCTCTTTCTTTATGACGCTACGCCTCAAATAATTTGGTGACACAAGTGTTGGGAGACGTTATTGTTTTGTTATTTGTGAATAAAACAAATTGAGTGAATTTAAATTGGTGCTGTCACCTTTATATATATATATATATATATATATATATATATATATATATTATATATATATATATATATATATATATATATATATATATATATATATATATATATATATATATATATATATATATATATATATATATATATATATATATATATATATATTTGTGTGTGTGTGTGTGTAGGCAAAGGGAATGTGATGACCATCCGTTCCCGGCTTTCCGCAAAATTTTCAAGACATGGCGTGGCGTGTTAAGTCTCTCAACGCGCTTTGAAATAGATATGTATGTATATATAATATTAATATGGAATATACATCTGATAATAATTTTATATTAATTAAGTTACATTTGATGATAATACTGTAAAATATATAGACCGTCGAGTCCAACTACACCTAACCACCATGTACACTACCAATTATAAATACTATAAATATTAAAGTAAAAAGTTCTTATTATTTTTAAAATATTACTCCACACTAAGGATAGAAAAATACTTAAAGAAAAAGATTAAAAAATTTGAACGCAGCGAGATTTGAACCCGTACCTCGTGGAACCCGTCCAAGCGCTTTGACCACTTACCTATGCGTTCTTTATAAAGCTGTGTCGAAATATTTATATGCTACGAAGCGCGGTTTCAAATCCCGCTACGTTAAAATCTTTATATGATTTTCTTTTTTTCTTTAAGTAAAAATATTCTTACCTATAATTATCAAGTTCGATAACTATTGTACGATATACAAAAATAAATAATATTCAAAAAAGTTTAAATTTAATAGAAAATCAAGAATTAGAATATTAGAAAGCAATTTTTTTTTAGCTTGAGCGTATATCATCTTAATACACTTTGACATCTTAGTTTTTTGATAGTTGGAGGCGTCACCCGCAGGTGTACACGATATTAAGAAACGATATTTAAAATTTTAAGCAAAAGAATTGTTAAAATGGAAGAAATACAAGTCATTTATTTAAATATATATTATATTTATAGGCAAGAAACAGGTTAGGTTTATAGAAATTGGTTATTAATAAAAATTAGCGGTCATTGTGGCGCAATATTGTAAAAACGATCCCCTGTGGGAATTGATAATTGTCATTTTCCCTCTATAATATAAAATAAAATGTTACGTTAAATTCCACCAATCAGCATGTAGTGTCTAAAATTTGGGTGAAAATAGTCTCGGCAAATATAGTTTTGACATTAATTTCTCTGCCTGCTTTTACCCACCTATAATATATGACAATAAAAAAATCTTCAGTTTATTTTTAAGCAATACGTTATATGTATATGATAAACTCAACTAGACCATGAACCTATTATGCTTTGTTAGACTTTATTTACAATATTTAAAATCACTTCATTTGAAATAATAAAAAAATATCAATTGAATCTCGGAATTACATTTGCGTGTACTAAAAGGTACATTTCCATTTTTTCCAGTTCCCGTTGAAATGTCGGGAAATCGCCTCTTCGTTCTCACCTACACTCCTTATAGTTTCAATACTGCGTTATTCCCACTGTACGTCACTCAATAACAAAAGAGCTTTTATATAATATACAAATGTATGCAATATAAAACTAAATGTACGTTTATGAATCACCCTTCCGTTTAATTTAATATAAATGAAGGGCATATTTTTACTGGAACCCATTTTTATATGCATTCTAAAACTTTGTAAAATTATATATTATATTTATTAGTTAGCTTCACGCTGTATCCAGGTATCAGTAGACACAGGGGACCGTAGGTTGAAAATACCTAGAGTTAAGACACTCCGTTCCACTCTCCGCCGATCCGTCGTCATTTGTTGAGTGTCGGAACTTAACGCCGCGCTTTGCCTTATTACCACAGCGAAGAAAATGGAAATAATTCAATCTCACCGAGTGGGAATCGACCCCACAAACCGTCACTTTCACAGGCAGACGCCGTGCCTCTGCGCCACGTTGGTCGGTCGGTTGTGTAAAGCTATCTCTTTTATATCTACATCGTGTGCTCTCCATACAGCGTGACATTGACGAAGTGAATTGTGTTCAGCAGTCACGCTCGGAACGCCATTACCTAACAACAGATCTGAACTGACGTCGTCCATACACTACCATAAAAGCACAAAGAACACCACGTTATACACACTTGTTACCTATTCAGAATCAATACGAAATGTTTAGAAGAAACCATTTAACGTTCACATTCACACTGCTTTTAGCACTGTCTCGGAAATCGGAAAGAAATTAGGGAACGAAATGTCACACACACACAAGATACAGTAAAAAAAACATGCACAGCATGCACATTTTACAGAGAAAAAGATAATATTTATTTGTTATGTAGCACGAACGATTATGATCATATACTAATATCATATACATTTTTATTTGGCACCTGTCTTAAACGCCTTTTTCTAAGACTAACTAAGCACACAAAGACAAGTGGATTCCAAATTCAAAGTGGAAGCTGAGCAAATCAACAGTTTTGCGCGCGCCACGGCTCACCCCTCAGTCGGAAACTAACTTCCATAGCGAATACACGTCTCTCTCACTTTCATCCAAGAATAAATACACACGAAATATTTACAACTGAAATTTAAAAAAAAAATAAAAAATACTGCAACTGCTGTGAAAGTGCCGTGACATAAAATATGTATTTTAGAAGCTGGGTAATATATAACTTTAGCATGTTTGTGACAAGATGATTGGAAGTCAAGACAGGATCTGATGCTGTAGTGGCCAGGTATTTATAGAATACTTTTTATATATTTAAATGTATGGTAAATTATAAAAAAAACTCATTAAATACAAAATATAATAAATAAATAATTAAAAATCTTGTCGGTAAAGTTTTTTTAGCTTATCATTTGAAATTAAAGGAGAATTGAACAGATCTCAAGAAAAATTATAAATATATATTATGTACGTACATATAATTAAAAAAAAATACTTATTACAACGAACTTATATACATTTTTTTTATACCTGAATAAAATATGAGAAAAAAATATGCAATTTACTAATATGACAAAAATGAAGGAAACTTAAATTGGAACCTAAAATAAAATATTTTCCATGTTCAGAAAAACAATTGAAGTAAAGTCATGTCGTTTTTATAGCTTTCCGTCCGAATTTAGGACATTGCGGATCTCAACGCTGCATCTTATCTTACGAAAGCGGAGAACTAAATTGATTCATCCCCCCCTTGGAAAGACGCACCCATGGCAATGGCATTGCAAAATTTAACATAAGGGGCCCTTATCTTAAATTTTTATAGAAAAATAAATTAAAAAAAAATAACGTCTCCATTACTAGCAATTATTACAAGATTTTTTAAGTAAAATTTTCATTCCATTTATGAGAATTATTATTTAAACACGCTACAGTAGTTCGTAATTAGAGATAAACCTATACGCTATAGCGTTTTTTTTCTATATTAAATTTGTAGTACCACTTGATTGAAAATATTTTTTTTTACATTTATCAAAGTCAAAATTAGATAGGAACGTTCCTTTTTTTTGGTTGCTGGCTTTTATGGCATTTATGGTTTGCTGGCATTAAGCTAGGTTGCATAAAAAACCTATTGCCAAGGAACTCGTTTCTACGTTGTATATAGAAAATATCCTTATGTACACCTCTTTGTGTTTATTTAATATAAATAAAATTATTTTGTAGTATACATTAAATTTAATATTATGTTTTTAAGCTTAGTAATATTAAGTATATAAGAACAAAGAAAATAGCTTCAAGCTTTTTCTCGGTAAACTGAGGGAGAGAGACCTACTAATATTCAAGATATTGTGTGTTGAATGACGTTGACGCTTAACATAACCCCCCTCCCCCCCCCCCCTCCGTTACGTTGTCTTGTCAGAGCGAAGAAATTAAATAATTCATTCCCCCGAGTGAGACTCGAACCCACTACCATTGTATACAGACGCTGTGCCACTGCACCACGACGGCCTATAACAAATTTACACTTTCCAGATTTGTAAAACTGTATAGAAAATTCTACTACGATCTATTTACCTTTAGTAAGATATTTTGTTACAATTTACATATTTTAATAACTTTATATAAATAGAATCCTATAACATATTTAATAAAAAAGTTTAAACAATTTTAAATACATTTACAAAAGTTAAATTAATTATAATTATGTAAATTATTAAATTAATTATAATTATGTACTTACTCATATCTCAAAAGCTACAGATATGACTGATAAAAAGAAACTTAGACCGGTCCCTAAGTTAGTATATAATCACTTCGATATGGCTTTTAGTTTTATATACATTAACGAAACTTAGCACATGTGCTCGGAAGCTAATTAGATCATCATAGACAAATATTGGCCAATTTCAAAAATATCATAAGCGTACATGACCTGGTAACCTTCTTTATTGAAAATTGGTTAAAAACCAATTGTTTTTATTTGTACGTAATGCATTTAGCAAGTTCAATATAAACCATAACTAGATATGTAGTTCTTAACTTTTTCCCCATTATAGATATATTTCATCTCTCGCTTTATCTAATCATATATATATATATATATATATATATATATATATATATATATATATATATATATAATATATATATATATATATCTATATATATATATATATATATATATATATATATATATATATATATATATATATAATATATATATATATATATATATATATATATATATATATATATATATATATATATATATATATATATATATATATATATATATATATTATAACGAATACATATATAAACACAATAATAAACTTTTCCCCAAG
Source organism: Dione juno (assembly GCA_037127375.1). Taxonomy (NCBI): domain Eukaryota; kingdom Metazoa; phylum Arthropoda; class Insecta; order Lepidoptera; family Nymphalidae; genus Dione; species Dione juno. The sequence continues at coordinate 5,835,103 of JAXRJS010000056.1, read as the reverse complement.
TTGGATCGAACCCAATACCTGGCGTGTACAATCACATGTAACTATATGTTTTACGCATACATTTTTTAATTCAGTGGAGCTGAGCATACAAATTTAACAGCAATTCAATATGTATTTAAATTATCAGAATTATTTAAATTGTGAAAAACGTATATGATTTTAAGGACTTGCCTTAAAAGAATTAATTTTTTATATAATAATGTACGAATTGTTCTTTATATTGTAGTAATATGATAAAATAAGATATATTTTTATTTTTATTTCATCCATACCATTTTCACTACAAAAAGAATTAATAAAAATGTTTGTATGTAAAATCATATTTGTCCCGTTCCTGTAGATATAATATACACAAAATATAATATACTGTAGCTTAGTGCGTCCAATAGTGTCGTTTGTGTGTTGTCTGTCAGTGATTCACTTGATAATGCAAAAGTTATATATGCATACTAGATACGCCCGCGGCTTCACCCGGTCGAAATACACGATTGTTTATTTATTATCAAAGTGAATTGCATTTGTTTATCACATGCTTACATGATTTGTAAGCTATAATACTGCAAAGTTTCATCTAAATCCGTTCAGTAGTTTTGGGGTGAAACCTAAACAAACATATATCTACACAAACTTTATATTTATTATTCATATTTATTATTATATTTATATAATATTTATATATTTTATATTTATTACATTAGTAGGATATAATCCAAATCTAGTAGAAAACAGAGAACGGAGTAACTTAACACTAAGCTCTCTCTGGATATCCTTCTATACGCGAAATAAAATTAAAAGAAGAAAAAATGGTCTCTACAATTTAAGAGAAAATGAAGCATCGAATTACATTTTGAAGTATAGTCAGTATCTTTAAATAGGTGGAAAATAAAGGTGGCGTATAAGAAGATGTAACACTTAGCAGAATTTAATGAAATGCTTGAAAATAAATCTAATCCAAACTAACATTACAGTTAAGCGTATTAAGAGTGTAAAATGCTTTAAAATAGATACGTTTCTTATTTTCCGTAGCATGCTACGGACATTAATTGAATTTAATTTGTACTTGTGTAATATTAGTATTCCGCTCGCAGCTTCGTTTATATACTTACTATACCAATATTACACTTCGTTAATGCAAGATTTCATATTAAAAAATTTAAAAATTCTTTTAGTGAAAACTACATTAAAATCTGTTGCGTTATATATATTATATAATAACATTTACATAATATTTAATTTCCACAAAATTTACTTAATCATTGTTGATTTTCTTCTTTTGTTAGTGCCGTTCTTCTAGTTGAGTTTTTAATTTTATTTTATTTATTAGAAATTATGTAAAGATTGCTTTTCACGATTTTTCATATATCTTTGGAATATTTTATAGAACATAACCTAGAACTTATTACGCTTAGCGCTGTCTACGCTACACTATGTCTATCTCGATCAGAGAAATAACTATATTATAACTATAAATTATCCCTCTGAAACTTGAGATAAGTTATACCAGCTAACTTTTTAAGAGGAGCTATTTATATTATACAGAAAAAGTTTTCCACGGAGAGCTTATGACAAAGGTTGGTGCAATCATTGAAAATTTGTAAAGCTACATTGAATATGCTTTAACGGCTCAGTGGCTCAGTTTTTAGGAAATGGTAATCCAATTACTTTACTAAATTTATACTTTTATATAATATGATTTGTGAAGGAGATATTAAAAACTGATCAAGTGCGAGTTGGGTTCCATCACATTAATAATTGCGGGAAGAAAAACTTATAAAATTTGATAACTTATTTTGACTATATTTAACTAATTAACACAAATTTTATATGATATCCTATACATAAATGCAAGATGTAAGTTAAATTACCATGATGTTTTTCTTTATATATACTGACTCTACTCACCGTTCACCGAATCCTATGGGTTTTGATTACGCGGCAAATTCCATACAATATGCGGCGAAAAGGAAGCATTAACGCTCCTATCTTCTCATTGCGTCGACTTAGATATTAAATAATGATAATAAAATTTTTAGCTCTATCGGTCTGTATACTTGTTCATTTGATGTTATTTCCAAATTAAATACAATGTGATCTAATAACGTTTCCGTTTTATTCTATTGAGGTGCCTAAAAAAGCTCTCATTGATACGACTCTACCATACATATTTGAGCGCTTCAATCAATTTAAAAGCTTAAAAAGCCTTAAAAAATAATGTAATGGCATGTAACGTAAATAAATCTGTCAGATTCACATTGGAGATCCATTAATTATTGTAATTAAAGATCAGGACAGGATAGACGCGGAGCAATTACGGGGTACAAGGCAGATTTTTTAATAAACCCTTTTCAGTCGTGTTAAGCCATGGAAAAGGACACTGTGCTAAAGAGTATATTTTTTTCACTTAGTCAAATTAGGCTAATATTGTTAGATTTGCTTATAATGTGAGATAATCTCTATTCTCTCTATATTTTATTTTGGAATCTACATGTCATTTTTTGCTTCAAACTATATCCTGGAACTGTATTATAATATGGTAGTCAGAAAAAACTTAGTGTTATGACACTCCGTTTTCCGCATTTTGTCTAACTTTAGAGGCATTACGTGTTGAGCTGCGGAACTGATAGCCGCGGAAGGGAGCGAATCAAAATAATTTACTCCTCCGAGTGAAAATTGAACCGACAACTGTCACTTTCACAGTCAGACGCTTTACCGCTGCGCCACCACGACCTTAATGCTATCTATGCCGGCGATACGTGTGTTTAATATATACATTTCATACTTGATTAATTTAAACATATCGATTTCTCGAAATTCGACCCAAACCACTCAGATTTATATCAAATTATCAAAAACATAATAAGATATAAAATAAAGAGCTGTATGTTTAAATTAATCAAATATGAAAGGTATATGTTAAATACACGTATCGCCGGCATAGATCTGTCTCTAATAAACGGGCAAAATGTGGAAAACGACGTGTTTCTACACTACATACTATCCAGTAAAAATAAAGATAAATTACTATAAAAATATTAAAAAGGTTAATCTCATTGAAAGCTTTATAAAGTTCAGTTCAGTTCTGTAGTAAGGCGGAACTCAACGCCGCGCTTTATCTTTAAAAACAATGACATATGTTATTGATTTTTACACATATACGCGTATATATTCACCTATATACGTACGTATATATTCACCTACGAACATATTTAACAAGTGTATAGCAATTCTTCCACTACTGTATAGCAATTGTAAGCTTTAATTAAACACGCATACGGGTCGAGAATATTTAATAATTTACGTAAACAGGAGTGAATTACAGAGCGAGAACAACAATGTCCTTTACGCCTGTGGCTATGTGGCTATGACTTGTTATATATGTACCGGTCTGTACTATGGATAAGGGGTCCGGATTTCGAAGAAACCTGTTACCTGAAAGGTAAAGTGGCCTACGAGTGGTTGTGTTGTTTTAGAGAGGATTTTCTGTAATTTGTGCTTTTGACACTTTGTTCGGTGTATATTTTTTATATTTTCACTTATCACTCAAATAATAGGTTGGTACATGTGAAAATTTCTAATTAAAAATCATTTCAAATTTTAGGAAAGTTTAGAAATGCTGTTTTATGGTATAGAACAACAGTTAATTTTTTCATGGGTAGGTAGGAAGCTTGCTTATACTATTAAAAAAAAACTTATTTTTTATATATTATGTATATAAAACTTATCCGTTGCTGGGTGATTCACTTATAACGCACATCTGAAGTTCCTGGATGCAGAAAACGCAGAAGACGCTGAAATTTGACATAGTTACTTGGGGAGTGTAAGACGGGACTCTTTCTTAATATACTAAGACACGCTTAATAAAGTTTTCATACTTCGTTTGAAGACTTTATGAGGACAGAGGTTATTATTTTTTGAAGACTGTCGTGGCGAAGAGCCACAGCGTCTGCCTGTTCGATTTTCACTTGGGGGGAATTCATTATTTTCATTTTATTCACTCTGTTAACAAGGCAAAACTATGTAAAACGTAGAACGGAGTGTCTTAAAATGTTCAGAGAAGGAAGATACATACAGCCTCAAGCTAAAAAAAACAACGAAGTTGCGAGGAGAAATTCTGGATCTGGATCTGGATAACCGTTACTAAAAATTGACCTTATACAAAAATAGCCACCAAGCTTAACCAATTATTAGAATTATTTTGACATATAGCTGTCAATAACATTAGATGGACAACTGGAACAGGTTGCTTAATAACGCATCAAAGCTCAGATGAAGTTACATTCGTCAACTTGAGGCTGCATAGAGCTTCATTTACATCAAACAAACTGTTTCATCCAATCGCCTTATTGGGAATATTTAATTTCAAGCTTTGCTAAGCTTATATTTCTAAGCTTATGTAATATGTATATATTTCAATGAAATGTAGTAAATACTATATATACCACTTGATATTTTCTTGACAAAATTATATTAATACATCGTGTAGGTACATTTATAATACAATATTAACCTTTACAGACCATTATTGCAATACAGAAGCCATTCTTATGTAATTACTTAGAAATCTGTATGGGTGAAAAAAGACAAGTTAGAATGGTATTTTATTTAAATCTACCCTGTATTAACAATATTTCACTTAAATCAATAAATAAAATTTTACTATTTAATAGTCGTTAAGTTTTAATCACAATTAAATAAAGCGTACTCACAATAACAACACTTATGTACTTTCGGAATGACAACCGACCCGCAAGTCAAGACTAACCGCTTGTTTTTATAAAAGTGGGAACAGAGTGGTGGGTATCAAAGAAGTTCTAGCTATACTATAAATACGTATATACTCTATATATTTGACTTATATTAGTTTTTATACTTAAAAGAGAGCAACTGTTGAATTTCTTGCCGGCTCTTGTTAGCAGAACGGCTTTTCGAGTAGATGGTAGCTTTTTGTATATTCGACGATTCAAAAATGCTTTCCAAAATCTATTTGAATAATAATGGTTTGTATTTGATTAAAACATAACTAACTAAAACATAACTTGTATGTGTAGAGACTGAGTAATACTGTAACTAATTTATTTTACTTTTTATTTAATTTGCCAATAATATTGAATATGAGGCAAATATTTACATACGGATACAAATTGTATAAGCTTGATTTACGACTTTATAAAAGAGCGGGAGACCCTATTATAATAAATCTCAATGATTTTCGTAGCTAAACTTTTTTTGAATACACCAACTCGTGATTGACTTTCTAACTTTCTACATAGCAATAGAAGTATACCTATTTTGTATAAAACGGCCGGTACATTGTTGGTATACGCAACGGCTGGATGGTTCTATAAGGATTTTTTATTTATTCATTTATTCATGAGATGTTTGCAGCGCAATTGCACCGCTGACTGTATCACGTGGGGTGTGGGTTAAACTCTCACTCGGGGGAATGACTTTTTTTAATTCCTAGCACTTATAAGAAGACAAAACACGGCGTTGAGTTCCGCCACTTAAAAAGTCAATGTCTCAAAAATAAGGAAGAGAGTGGAAAAAAGCGGGACTTAGCACTAGGTTTATTTTTGTTTCTTTTAATTAACAATTAAAAAATAACAATTATGTTATTATAGAGAATATATATATATATATATATATATATATATATATATATATATATATATATATATATATTATATATATATATATATATATATATATATATATATATATATATATATATATATAAATATATATATATAGTATATATATATATATATGTATATATATATATATATATATATATATATATATATATATATATATATATATATATATATATATATATATATATATATATATATATATATATATATGTATATATATACATGTACATGTATTGTCCCTCCACCTGTCCTGCTAACACTCCTCTATCCCATCCTCTGTAATTCTCTTCTTGCTCTCTCTTACCTGAAATATCATATTTGTTACCTTGGTACCGATTCCCTTCTGCGCCTGGAGCTAAGATCTCGTGGTGACAACCTCCTTAAATTATCGACCAATCACACGCATTTCTATTCCAACTCCTTTACTGTAAAATCTGCGATTCAGACATTCCAATTGTAACCAATATCAACATATATATTTCATAGTGTATGTATGTATTATAAAAACATAATATGTAAGTGTATGCAATATGTGTATAAAAATTGTAGGTGAATGTGTTTAATATATTTTATTAGATGTATCATTTGTTTTATATTACATATATTTTTTTTCTATTTTTATATTATACTTGTTATATTTAATTTGCACCAAGACTTATTCGCCTCTTCTTTTTCTTTTGTGAAACCAGTACTACATTTGTCAAAGGTTGTCTGTTAGAGATTGCTTGAAGCAATAAGGCCGCCTTTGCATACTTTTTATATTTCTATTTCTTTGTTTATGTGTTTTGTGTGTGTGTGCAATAAAGTATAAAAAATATATAAAAATGTGTTAAATATATAGATTATAATATTATTATAGTATTAGAAGTTATCAATTGTCAATTAAAATTATAAAAGAATGTTCTAACAAACCACACCAAAATGAACGTGAACGTTATGTTGCTTATATAAGCTTTAATAACCTGGAATATATATATATATATATATATATATATATATATATATATATATATATATATATATATATATATATATATATATATATATATATATATATATATATATATATATATATATATATATATATATATATATATATATATATATATTTGCGGAAACATTTCCAGGATATTCAAACTTATATATAGAAACTTATTTAAGCAACATAACGTTCACGTTCAGTTTGCGCTCAGTACTGTTTTACGAAGAGTATGTATATAAATTGAAATTTACTAGCGAGGGCATCTAGTCTCTCTCCCTTCAGTCGACTGACGACCGTGATTTCGCTGTACGCAGCGTATGGTATTTCCATTTGTCACGGTTATGTGTGTGATAGATTTTCGCGGTTACTGTCATGTAATATCCAAAATCCAAAAAGTCCAAAATGTCCAAAAAAGAAAAGTTATGTAGTAGGTATTCTAAAATAAAACAAGCCCATTATCTCAGCGCAGTTGACTGAACCATTCAAGAGTTATGTATAAAATTTACGTCTAATATTTTGCCACGATAGCTCAAGCATATTATTTGAAAGTAATTAGGTCTTTCCTCATAAGACCCGAAATTGTAGATGACATTGACAAATGCCACAGATACTTTGAGTCGAAAAATATGTAAAAATAAGTGCTGCAGTATTTCAGTATACTATAGATTAGTGTATATTTTGTTATGTTACATAGCAAAATTTATGTTTTAAGGTCTCTAAAATTACGTGTATTGCAAATTATGAATCCTAGTGACTGTGAAGATCTTTTCACAATAGAGTCAATATGAGAAGTATAATTTAACTTAAGATTCAATAATGATTCCAAGATCTGTTTGTTCATGTACCTATCTTAGTTAATGTCAATTATTTTATTATATTATATATTTTATAGCTTAGAATGACTAACGCTAAATATTTAAATATTTCTACATAAAAAAATATTAGCAAACTAATTTTAGCTTGGTAGATAGAACCTAGAACCTAGAACTTAGTGTCCACGACAGACACTCCGCTCTCCACTTTACGTCCAATTTTCAAAACACGTGTTGAGTTGCATCACACGTTTTAAAATAAATTCATTGCGTATTTAATAAATCCACTTGCAAACATATTCGAGAGATATGAGGATCGGTTAAACTAGCGCAATAGAGAGGCCGTGAATATCATAAGCGGATAATTTACTTAGGATCGAAGGAGATACCGTATCGAAAGCATTTCCCTGAAATTCGTGTATACACAATCTGTTTGTTTTTGAAAGTGTTACGATATAGTATATCAACGAAGTGGGTCAAATTTGTTGTGGAACTTATCAATGGATATTTCCATTCTCGCCACTTTTACACATCTTCATGCATCCAAGTGCCAGCAAGCAAAAAAAGTTGTTTTTTCCACCAAATGCAAAGCCAAGTTGTAGGCACATTTTTAAATTAAATATGATGGTACGTCAAAGTCAGCCAGCACCTTTTGTTGCGAGTAGGCCTTTAAATTTTTAAGTAAGTTAGTTTCTTTGAATGCCTCAGTCAATATTCGAACCATTGTTAAGGTTATTTAACTTTCTTGATTTTGAACCAGAGTCAACCTAACAATAAACTGAGGAGTAAAATGAACCAAACAGTTTACATATCCTATATCCATACAAGGAGCTTATAGAAAGCATATGGCTTGGCATTTTTCTTCACCAAGTTTACTTTTTAGGTGAGATTTTGTTGTTTTTTTGTATAGTAATTATTTTAAAGTTATTTCCATTTGTCAATTTTAGTGAGAGAATGTATTGATTTCCATTACTGAAAATTCAATGGCTAGAATTAGGGCAAGAGGGAAAGCAGAGTATCTCAACACTACCTTCACTGTGCCTATGCTAAAGCGTGAAGATTAAAAAAAACGTACTGACTCTTCCAACCGATTTTCTTCCTCTTTATTGCCAATAAGTGCCTTTATTTTATTTATTATCATCGTTGAGTAATAAACGATGTCATATAGATATTCATTTTGAACAACAACATTTTCTCATATTAATTATATAAGTTCTTCTTAGTAAGCCAAAATCTGATAGGAGCTTATTGACTTTACTGTATGGAGCGTGGGAGGAGATACTGCTGATACGACTGCGATGAATCAATAAATTCAAACTATTTGATAAATCAAGATTTCCATTAATTGATTTAAATATAGTCATTTGTACTGTTACATTATATGCTATATAATATTATCAATATAATATATGTAAGGAGTTTGCTTTTGGATATTATTTAAACATATATATATATATATATATATATATATATATATATATATATATATATATATATATATATATATATATATATATATATATATATATATATATATATATATATATATATATATATATATATATAGTACATTATTTTAATTGCGTACAATATAGATATATAAACCGTTGATCTATCACAACTTGCTATTTTCAGGATTCTGTAAATAAACGGACCTTTATAGAATCTTTGAATTTTCCTTGTGTCTGTTCGTCTGTCAAGACCAAGTAAATCAAGTAAATCAAGTAAAAATCTCAAGTAGTAAAGAACGAAATCAAAATCAAATATCCGATCCGGTCTATGATTCCTTTAAGCACAGAATAAAGTCATAAGTATACTTCCCATTACCTTCCAATTTTGAAATTTGCGAAGGAGTGACTGTACAAAGAATGTATTAAAACATTGATCTATTGTATTGTAATATATTATAACATCTATAGTAATATCGATTGATAGCGAAATAAATAACTTTTAAATACCTTACTCTTTATACCAAATAAAATTCAATTTTGAAGAATATTAAAATTTATATACGCAAGGAAAGAATATTGAAGAAAAATGTACTCGAGGCTAAAAATTACAATGAAAATCTTCAACGGAAATTAGAAAATTTGTTCAAACATGTAGGAATATATTAAGATGAAATGTTCGTATGAAATCGATGCTTTTATATACAGATAGAAGAATACCTAAGGATACCTTTAAGTTGCATCAATATTGTTGTAGAAATATTATTTTAATCTCGCGCAGTCACACATTCTATTTTTCTTTTTCCGCCCTATGTCTCGAATGTCATAGAGAAATGCACTTTGACTTTTGTCTGTTACAAGAGCAGACAATTCATTCCCCTGAGAGGAAACTTAATCCGCAACCGATGGCTTTAACAAACCAAATAAATCAGTATTGATATATGTATGTATGTTTGTATGTAGTTAGTTTTACATGCAATTCAAAGTTCAGGTAATATGCTATCATTTCAGTTATCTCGTACATATATGCGGCTAAAGTTTGCCTTCTACCATCTGAAATCAATAGATTCTCTCTTAGATATTAAGTTTTCAGTTGGAATTGAAGTTAAATATTTTGTAGGAATGTTATGCTTTGATAAAAGCTTTTAACATACCGTACTCGGTTATACTTGTGTATTTTAAAGTTTAATTTAAATTCTACTATTTTTATATAATCACGCACTATCCCATATACAGCATGGTAGAGAGAACATAGTGTCAAGGCACTACTTATTATATTATTATATACTAATATATAGCACCCTAGATGCATATGTACTATATATAGTAGAGCAAGTCCAAAGGAGAGCCCAATAACAGATCACTTAATTACAGCCAATGATTAATACAATAAATTATTTAAAAAATTAAAAACAAATCCAGGACCAATGTATATAGGTAGATACAGTCCCACTATACCTTATTGGTGCTACCAAAGCTAACTAACTAGCTCGCAGCTTTTCCAGCTTAGTCTATAGTCTATGCTAACATAATGTGCATAATAAGTCATACTTAAACATTTTACATTGTTAGCGGAAAACAACATTAAAATCCGTTGCACACTCCAAAAGATTTAAGCGATGGATTAACGACTTGCCCGTCGATACGCGAATGAAAACGATAAGCGACTTTATTTTATATGTATAGTAATACCTAATTAAAATATTTTTTTCTTCTTATGGCAATAGTAGAATATCTATAGACATATAAATGACTGTCTTTACATTTGACATGAATTTCAATAATAATTGTGATTGCACTAAAACATGTAAATAGAAAAAAAGAGGGTTCCAGAGGGTTTCTGGCCAAATGTCTGTCCGATATTGGTACTGGGCATACGGGTACGCGACCCCGGATCCTCGAGCCACCACTGTCATACTTCTTCCCAATCCATGAAAGTGGTGTCCTTACCCCCCCCCCCGTGTCCCCCTTTTTACTAATTTTTTTTTTTTCCCTCTTATCCTTGGCTTTTCCCACAAAAATGGGTTTTGGAGGTCAGATGGCAATCGCTCCATTAAAAAGCCACCACCAGCCACTCATATGGAAAGACCAAAAATGTTGCTGGGTACTGCTAGGGCGTCGCCGCTAAACGACGCGCAGGCACATCGCCCTACACCTGTGTTAAATGGGCAAGGGCTACCGTGTCAAGTACGGACACGGCTAAAGAAGATAGTACCCAGAAGGAAACTCCGCTTTGCAACGTGGAATATTGGCTCTCTAACCGGACGATGCATGGAACTAACAGATGTACTCATGAGGCGTCGGGTCCAGTGTGCTTTCCTTCAGGAAACGCGCTGGAAGGGCAATAAGTCTCGTAACATCGGACAGGGTTACCAGCTCATATACACTGGGTCTCCTTCCGGTAAAACTGGTGTAGCAGTAGTTTTATCTGAAGAGCTACGGAATGGTCTCCTCGAAGTTGACCGACGCAGTGACCGCCTGATGCGGGTGAAGGTACTGGTTGAGGGGGCTATCGCCAACTTAATTAGTGCATACGCTCCCCAGGCTGGTTGTAACGGGGCCGAAAAGGAGTCATTCTGGGAGCAATATGAAGAGGTTCTACTCGCTATACCATCTACCGAGGTGATCATAGTTGGGGGAGACCTTAACGGTCACGTGGGTAAGGCTGCGGATACGTATGAACGTGTCCACGGTGGTTTTGGTCACGGTCGCCGCAATATAGAGGGCGAAAATATCCTAAGAACCTGTATTGCATCTGATCTGGCCATCGTGAATACGTTCTTCCAAAAGAGTCCGCAGCATCTTATTACGTATGCGAGTGGACTCCATTCAACCCAAATAGATTACCTATTGACCAGGCGGTGTCATGTTGGCAAGGTAACTAACTGTAAAGTCATTCCTGGCGAAAGCCTCACGGCCCAACATCGTCTTCTTGTCATGGATTATTTCGTTACCCCGCTAAAGAAATTAGCCGAGACGCGTAAGTCTAAGATCAAGTGGTGGTTGCTGAATGGACCGATGCAGACCGACTTTCTAGCAGAGGTTAACAGTCAAAATTTATCAACTAACACCGAAACTGCTCAGGATGCTTGGGATCGAGCTCAGTCAGCAATCATTACGGCTGGTAAAGCATGTTCTTGGCGTTTCTAAGGGAGGACGTATTATGGACAGGGAGACATGGTGGTGGAATGACAAGGTACAAGAGGTGATTCATGATAAGAAGACTGCATTTAAGGAGTGGCAGCGTTCCAACTCTCCTGAAGACAGGCTGGAGTACATAGCAGCAAAACGTGCCAGCAAAAGAGCTGTAGCCAGAGCCCGCAGTGAAAGTTTATTACCTCTATATGATAAACTTGAAACTGTGGATGGGCAGAAGCTCATCTACAAATTGGCACGTGCTCGGGATAAAGCGACGCAAGATATCACAAAATGTCTTTGCGTCAGAGATTCCCAGGGCAAGCTGCTCTGTAGTCATGCTTCTGTGAAGGAGAGGTGGAGAAGTTACTTCTTGGAGCTGCTGAATACTCAGCACCCGGGTAGTATTCCGTCTGAACCACCTCCTAACCTGGGACTTATTGCTCCAATAACCCTTGATGAAACTCGGAATTGTCTTCGACGCATGAAGAACGGCAAGGCGGTGGGACCTGATGATATCCCGATCGAAGCGTGGAAATCATTGGGCTCTCGTGGTGTGCTCATGCTTACTGATCTTTTTAACCGCATTTTGAACACTGGGACGATGCCACATCAATGGCGGCACAGTTTTATTACCCCTATTTACAAAGGAAGGGGCAGTGTTCAAGATTGCGGTAGTTATAGGGGCATTAAGATTATGAGTCACACCATGAAGCTTTTCGAGCGCGTGATCGCCCTCAGGCTCCGCCGAGAATGTACTGTCTCTGAGTGTCAATATGGATTTCAGCCAGGATCAGGCACTACGGACGCCATTTTTGCCCTCAGAATTTTGATGGAAGCACACAGGGAAAAGAGGAGAGCTCTGCATGTGGCATTCTTAGACCTGCAGAAGGCCTTTGACTGTGTGCCACGTCAGTGTATCTGGTGGGCACTGCGATCCAAAGGGATCCCTGAATCCTATGTTGCTATTATCAGAGACATGTACAACGACTCTGTTTCTACAGTTAGGACCGCTGTTGGCGATACCAAACCCTTCCCAATTACAGTAGGGGTTCACCAAGGCTCAGCTCTTAGTCCACTTTTGTTTAATGTAGTGCTAGATACTGTCACGGCTCACATCCAGGACCAGCCTGATGACATAGTACTCATTGACGAGAACCGACTGATGCTGGAGCGTAAAGTGAATGCCTGGAAGGGTGCGCTTGAGAACGGTGGTCTTAAACTGAATGTGTCAAAGACCGAGTACATGGCTTGCGGGAACCCAGACTCGAGCACCATCCACATCGGGCCTGAGCCAGCCGTTAAGTCGGAGAAGTTCAGGTACCTTGGATCCATTATGCACGAGTCCGGATGCATCGACTACGATGTCCACGCCCGGGTTAGCGCTGCTTGGGCCAAATGGCGGGAGGTCACTGGTGTGGTCTGCGATCGCAGAATACCGCCCAAACTCAAGGGGCTGATATACAAGAGCATGATCCGACCAGTTCTTCTATACGGCAGCGAATGTTGGCCAGCATTATCTCGGCACACTCAGGAGCTTCACGTAACGGAGATGAAGATGCTGAGGTGGATGTGTGGCGTTACTCGGGCTGACCGCATACGCAACACATTCATTTGAGGTAGTCTTGGGGTCCGTGACGTAGCGGATAAGCTCCAAGAGCGTCGTCTGAGATGGTATGGCCACGTTTTGCGCCGGCCTAAGAACTACGTCGGAAGAAAATGCCTTGATATGTCTGTCCCTGGAGTAAGACCCCCCGGACGCCCAAGGAAGCGATGGCTGGACGTCGTGACGCACGACATGAGAGCCAATGGACTAACCACTGAGGATGCTCAAGACCGTGCAAAGTGGAGTAGACTGAGTAGGAAAGCAGACCCTGGCAATAGGCTGGGATAATGCTAAGTGGAAGAAGACAGAAATAGAAAAAAATATAATGATAAAACTATAATTTACTTTGTCTATGATAAGTAATGAAAAATTTATGTATATATGGGAAAATTAACATATTATATGATATATTCTCGGGTGGAAGGTCCTCGCACTCGTGAAACGTGATTTTTTAGGCATAAATCTCGATCTCTATACGAGACTAGCCTACTATAATACGTATATATTGTACATATTAATATGTTTTGCTAGTTGAAGTTTTGCATTTTGAATGGATCTCTTTTTAACACGCCTTCTCCTATTGACTAATGTTATCTCTTATTCACTGTACAATCTTCTTCCTGTGTTCACCATACCATACCGCCATAATAAAAAAAAACAGAATAGAACAGAACCTAACAATTAAATTATTTTATCATATTATAAAAAAAATATTAAAAGTACCAATGTAGCTTAATAAGCTTGTCTAAAATAAATAATATTAAAAGCAGACTTGAAAGTTAAATTTATGACAATTGACAATTAATGGACCTGGACCCAACGACCTATTCGTGTTAGGTCAGGTCACCTAACGATCATGAAATATGCCTTTAGCCCTCTCCAATGTAATATATTCAGAATTGAGTTTTATAGCCACATTTGTAGCATTAATTTAATTATTTAGGAAAAAGAAATTTTGTTCATAATAAATTTAATATTTTAAAGAAGGAAATTTATTTATCTTTTAGCATATTATTATTTATGGTAAAAATGTTTAGGTCCAAAAATATTTATTTTGTATTTCAAGTGACAAACGATTATGTTTGACCGATGGCCGCGTCCTAAGTTTAAGTTTCATTCTTATTTTTGGACATTTTAGGTTTTTATTAAAATCACGAGGAGGAATCAAGCTCAAGTTATTTGTAAATATCCAAGTCAATAACCTCTTAGACCACAGAAAAAAATAAACTTCTAAGTCAACGCAATCAAACGATATGAGCTTAGATATAGATAGAAGTTTATGCTTAATTTTTTGCATTGCATTTGCATTTTTACTTGTGGCATCTTTTTGCTAAACCTACAGGGTATTTCCTGGTAACCTACAATTATGAAATTTGGTAATAAGTGAGAACTTATAGTACAAAAAAAAAACATTTAAAACAAAGGAAAATACTATTACAAACTAATACTATAGTTGATTTCATGCAAAATGTGTGGGTACGAACGCAAATTTAAATTTGCCAATTTTTATAGGTAATATTTTCTTTAGCAGAATTCTTGCAATTATGAAATAGGTACGGAACCCACGGTGTAGGAGTACTATTCCCTCTTGACCGATATTTTTAGTACTATTCGCATTAAGATTTCCTATGTATAAAAATCAAATGTTAATCAAATTTAACATTCTCGAATCTTTTATTGAATAAAAATAAAAGTTATTACTTCAAGATTGGAAAACTAACGAAAAAAATAAATAGCTTCACGCTATTTACATTCATAGCAAAAAGACAATCTGTTCCTCACAAACCTAATATACGACTTCTTTATAACGGTAGTAACCAAATCTATATTTATTTCCTGATTTCTCTGTTATATGTATATGCCATATACATTTATGTTTGTTTATTTTTATAACTTTATATGAACAAGTTTATTGGAAGAAAGCTCCACGGGGAAATAATAAAAGCTTGCTTTTAAGACGTGTTAGGCTTATGTTTTATGTATGTTTACCTCTTCATTTACTTATATGGTAAGCTTTTGTTTTTAGCTCCATTCCTAAATAAGCTTTGGTATTTTTACAGTTAAGTAAAGAAATTCTCGGCTTTACGCTTTATCCCGCAAGTAGACAAGTAGGCGGAGAGTATAAAGTAGTGTCAAGGTATTCTATTCCTAGCTTTCATCTGAGTAGTCTTAGCTCAACGCCAAATTTTGTTTTGCCAGAGAATGGAAATGAACATTTTAATTTCTTCCAGTGAGAATTACAGTAAGACTGACCTTCTGCGCTAGAATGACTTCAATTATAATATGTACATACATACGATATATAATAATAAATCGCTATTAAGCAGCTAATAAAAAGCTATTTATATTTCATTAATAAGCAAAAACAATATAAAAATTTATTAACAGACGCAAATAAAAAGCAGTGGAACGAATTTCCTTAAAGGTATCTTCTAATGGCTACTGTTACAACAATAACATACCCCATATATCGTTTAAAGACTAACAAAAGGGCATCTATCGATTTGTCATTGGCGAGAATAAATACCAAGGTAGAGGTCACGAGGTGGCCACTCGACCGAAATGCTTATATACTGACCTTAAGTGAAATGAAAGTCCTTCAGCATACATATTAGGTACTAATCAAGTATTTACGTCAAATATACAGAGTGTGTATTATTACAGAATCGCAGATTTAGTCCTGTTATGTTAAAACGTTTACACGTTTTTTTTTATATGAATATATTTTTTTCTTCTTTTTTTAGTTTCACGCTGTATACCGCACATAACAGGTCGGCAGAGGGACCCAGTGTTAGTGCTAAGACTCTCCGTTTTCCGCAGTCCGCCTTTCGAGACATTGCGTGTTGGGTGGCGGAACTCAACGCCGCGCTTTGTCTTGTTATCAGTGCGAATTTTTTTCAATTCATAATCATATTGTGTATTACCTAGTATATATAAGTATAAGCAAAAGCATATGATTGAAGTGCCTAAAAACCATATAATAGCCTAATATATATATATATATATATATATATATATATATATATATATATATATATATATATGTATCTTTTGTTTATAAGCGCTGGAAAGACAAGCCACGGTGTTCAGTTCCGCTACTCGACATACATTGTCTCTATATCAAGCCGGAAATTAAAAACGTGTCTTGACACTAGCTTCTCTCTCCACTTCTTTGTTGAATAAAAACATCTTAATTTCGCTATTAATATAAGTCTAAAATTACATGAAATTTTATTCCCGTTTTAGCTCCAGTGCTTAAGTCTCAATGGATTTTAAGATCTCATTATAACACTTGAAAATGAACGCTTTCACACTTAATAATTTAGTATTGAAACAATTTGTGAAAGCTTTGTGGAAATTTTTAAATCGAATGATTTTTTGTAAAAAGGTTTTAATTATCGACAAATTGGACGTTTATTCTTCAATTACTTAATGTTAAAAGTTAACTGTACAATATTTTATATAGAAAAATTTATAATTGTATCAAATCTTTTATACATTTTATTTAAGTCATTGCTACGAAATTTTTGCTAGTTAACTTTTTATATAAATTTATATACAAACTGATAGAAAGTATACAGTATCATATATATATATATATATATATATATATATATATATATATATATATATATATATATATATATATATATATATATATATATATATATATATATATGTGTGTGTAAGCTATAACACATCACTGTAGTGAATTACTCCGTGACATACAAATTTCGGTGGAATCAAACGAGCGGAAAAATTCTTCGTGAGAATCGAAAACGTATCTAAAATAAAATTGACGATATTTTATTTTCGACGACAGCTTAGACTTAACGGCTGGATTGTAAGGAGTCTTCTTGTTATATTTCAGTGAATCATAAGTAAGGTCGCTTAAAGAGAGTACAAGGATGCAAGGTGAATATTTGATATATTTATAATGAGTTGACGCGACTTCTTTTGTATGGACTATACTCGTAAAACTTTAAATCTTATATTTTAGAAAAATCTGGCTGAAACTTCGAGAAATCTTTTTACTATGTTGATCTATTTCCAGCTTCACTTCTGTTTTGTACGTTTAATAGTTTCGGTTGTGCGGTGTCCGTTAGCCACTTCTCTTGTAACAGGAGAGTTATATAAATATACAGGAGATATACATATATATACATATATATAATATATATATATTATATATATATATATATATATATATATATATATATATATATATATATATATATATATATATATATGTGTGTGTATTATATATAAATCAGATATATAATATATCACATGTATCTGATGGGAAAGATTTATAATTATAATAGCACATAGCTCGTGGCGAACTATAAGGTACTGGTGGCCACACGGATCTGAACAGGCACATACCTCTCGACACCCACAGTGTATGTGTTAAAAAATATGTCACCGCCCACCAATGTGAGCGTTCATTTGCTTAATTCTATTGCCCTGTATTCAGTCGCATATAAACCATTCCTTATTCCAAGTTTAGTTTTCCGGTTTTTGCATTTGGTTATCTGTGTATATGATCTCGTGGTTTGATATTGGTCTCGACTGGTTACAGTATATATATATATATATATATATATATATATATATATATATATATATATATATATATATATATATATATATATATATATATATATATATATATATATATATATATATATATATATATATATATATATATATATATATATATGTATAACATAGATATATGGACAGACAGACAGATTCTTAGGGACATCTAAATTTAGGACCTGTTCTGTTTCTATACCAGGCCTTCCTTTAAATCTTAAATCCATAAATAAAGAGAATTAAGAAATAATAATTATAAAAATATTTCCCATATTGGTATCAGAACCCATTATTTAAATTATAAAAATCATTGTTAATTTCAACAGAAAGTAAAATCGCAAAGTTCCAAACATTCAAATATAAATGTGTAAAGACATGACAGTAAAAGACCATTTATTACTGTAGCAGGCGTGAAAACCTCCCTCAGGTCAACATCCTGCCTGCAAACCGATCGTTTAATTCTCATACAGTCCGCAATGTACAGGAAGTAATTAAGATTTTCCAAATGAAATATCTTTTTTTATATGAAAGCTTTTGTTCGGTTTGTATTGTTAATAGAATCGTTTCTCTGCTAGCTTTATTTAACCACACAATCATCACGTGATCATTTGTTAATTGGTAAACCAATACAGAATTATGAAATATTTCGGGATTCGAATTTCTCCACTCTCTGGGTTTATTTTGACGCAGTGTTTTGTCATGCTTTAGTAATATTACCTTACCTTGGTAGTATAATTAAATATTGATGATATTTTTGTAAATTTTCCAACAAATCCTGTTTTAAATTGGGATCGAACTCACAACTGTAAAGTATACGATCGGGCGTTGCCACTGCGCGACCAAAGCTTAAGTCATTAGAACCTGATAATTTTTTATACAAATTTAATATTTGAAAGCATTTCAATACCAAAATTGACTGCCTCAAGACAAAACCATTTCTGTTCACTTTAGATATAATTACTTCTAAGTATTCTCATTGAATTCACGGAAGGACATTAATAAGCTTACTTTAGTATTCGGGCTATCGTGCTTTGGCGATGCGTAGCGATAGATTTTGATTATAATAACAAAGCTTTTTTTTTAGCATAGCTTTTTAGGTTATTTTATAGCTTCTATATATTGACTCACTACGTTTGTATTATTTAGAAATTTTACAATTTTACCATGTAGGGGAAATAACAGAAATATATATATATATATATATATATATATATATATATATATATATATATATATATATATATATATATATATATACATTTAAATATCAATACCAGCAAAAATATATTTTACCACTCCTTTATCGAGAGTATGTGATTTAGTTCAAGGTCAAAGTCAAAGTCAATGCCAAGCTATAAATGTATATAAATAGTTACATTCGTATCACGTTCATCTTAACACTTAAACTATACTTTAATAGTATCAATATTTATGTATGACATTATATTTTTTCACGATAGATTTTAATTTTTTTTGCCCATGGTTTTTCCTTATACCACATATAGACAGAGAGAGCTTAATGTGAAGAGGTTCTATTTACCGATTTCCGGTCGGATTTGTATGTGTTAATTGGGGGAACACAACACCGCAATTTATATTTATATGTTCAATATTTAATATTTAATATTAAGTCGTATAGTGGATGCCAAGTTTCATAGGCATCGTTACTTTTCAGTGATTATGAAAAGATTTGGGAATAAAGTTTGAAGGACGCTCTAAGTTAAAAAGTCTTTGTTCACGAAGTACGTCATATTTCAACTTTTGATGAGTCAAAGATAAATTATGCGGAAAAATGATAACTTTAATATCCAAAGTTTACATTCTAATGATCTGTCGATAATTTTTATGGTATAATTATTCTATAAAATAAATAATGTATAACACACGATATTATATATTATGTGAGTTAAGTGGAGACCTTAGTTGACCTTCGAAAACACAGTGTCGAAGACATAAAGAAATTATTACAGGCAGTCATTAACAGTGGATGAGGCTGAAGAGGCCCCACAAGGATTAAAGCGTGAAGCCTAAAACAATGTACATATCTATTTTTATATTATGATATTATACACTAAAGAGATCCAATTTGGTAATTATTATTTGAAATTAAAATTATTATTATTATTTTATAAATTTTACTTTCTTCACGTATTTAATTCATTATATGAGGGGTCAGACTTCATGGAAGAATCCTATGGCTTCCATAGCCACGCCCTGTCCAGTTGTGGTCGAGGATGAGCGCCGTTAGTTAACCCATATCGTTCGTTCACTATATTGTAGCTGTCAATTAATTTATATTAATCTAAGTTCGACAAAAAGATAACTGTTTCATCCTTTATAAATAAAATTAATGTTTTAGAGTTAGAATATTTTGTATTCTAAATGACCGGAATTGTGTTATTATTTTGCCAGCTTACTAACCGTAATAATAAAAATAATAATATACTTTATTGTACACCACAAATAAGATATACAAAAAAAAAGAAACATGTACAGCAGGCGACCTTACCCCTACAAGCGATGTCTGCCAAGCAAACTTAAGATGTAGAAATATTCCAAAACCATAGGCGGTGTACTTGCTTGGTATTAATATACACACATATGCATACATAAACTCATACCACAAATCAAGTAAATACATACATAATTAATAATAAACATATATATAACATTGTAAACACAAAATAAATATTTTCTTATGACATATAATATATATAACCGTACGTAGTGTCATTATAGTACTTTTTTCTAACTTTTAGGCTACACCTAAAATCCTCAAAGAGAAGTCAAGACCTTTTCTCGCGTCGGTTTTAAGCTGATCTTCACCCATCTTTAACTCCGACTTTCAAAGGTTGCCTGGAAGAGATTGCTTTAAACGATGTTGCTTGTTGTATCTATTATACCTATATTATACCCATATTATACCCATACCTTTACAATTTTTGTTTAAGTTAATATGTATTTTTTTTGTGTATTAAAATATATTTGTACCATAATATAAAATTCTCAAATATATGAAATGATGAGATTCCTTTGAAAATAAATTTTAAAGTATAGCATATAAAAGTGAGGACTTTCAGTAAAAATGTAGGAAATTGCAAAAAATCAGTACAAGTTTATATTAGTAGTTAATAATCGTACATGTATGTACATGACATGTTCATTTTCACAAAATTACGTGGAGGAATCAAGCTGAAATTAGTATTGAATATCCAAATCGAATACCTTTTGAAGCACAGAAAAAATCAAACTCCTTCTAAGTCAACGCAATCAAGACACTCATATAGTGTTTATGCTTAATTTTTTGCACATCAAAATGCACACACACTTCCTGTTGACCTAGAGTTATAAAATGTGGCAATATGTCAGAACTAATAGTACAAACATAGGTACAAATCCAAAAATTGGAAATGGATAGGTGGGACTGGGACAACCCAGAAAAAAAGCGTTAGTGTAGTTCGTTTCATGCAAAATGAGTGCATACGACCGCAAATTTAAGTTTGTTGACTCTTAATAACTGTATTTCATAGATCTAGACTTTTTTTATTTGATAAGAATTGAGAACTTACAGTATATATAAAGGTCTCAAAATTGTTAATTTGTATGTTTAACACAGAAAAAAATCTATTACAAAATTATCTTTGTAGTACATTTTATATAAAATAAGTGGATACGACCGCAAATTTACATTTGTAATTATTTAGAAGTGGTATTTTCCTCAGCAGAATACCTATAATGATGAAAAAGGTACGGAACCCTCGGTGCGGGAGTACTACTCGCATTGTTATAATTTTTTACTTAAAACTACAAAGGAAAATTAAAATTAAAATATATTAACAAGTTTATTACTGTTAATAAAACGTATATAATATAATGCTGCTACGCTGCTGGATAAAAAGATTTTTATAAGAGCCGTAATGTATACGCTGATCACACGCCGGGTTTTAATATTGAAACTTAAACTGTTTTATAGCTCCAGTTTACTATGCAAGATATTGCTAGCCAACCACTACTTACAATATTTGTAACTATTAGTATTTCTACTAAATAAAAGCGAAAATTATAGCTTAGAAAATAAGAATCTGATAGTAAATGGGATTTTGGAGTGTTGGATTCTCACCCGGGGGAATTTATAATATACCTACAATGGTGAAATAAAGTATAGTGTTGGGTTCAGCCATATATCTCGAATTTGGGCGAAAAGCGGAGAGCTGAGTGACTTAATAAATAATCATCTAAACAATACTAATAATAATGTACATTTAAATAATAAAAAAAAACATTTGCGCTATTTACAATATTTATTATTTCCTAGTGTTCTAAAGCTCAACTTTTCTTTGTTAAAATTTCAACCAGACAACTTATTTCAGTTTAAGAATTACGAAAGCACAATTTGTAAACCAAACAAGTTAATGCTTGCCATTCACGACGTTTCCATCTCGTGGATACGAGATCATCATCCATTTGACAGAGACAAACGAGCTTATGTACATACTATATATATATACGCCGTATAAGTATTAGCGTTCAACAGATAAACTTGTACAATTTCTCTTCAAAAATAACTTTATTTTAAACTGTTTCATACGCAAATTAAAATGAAAATGCTTAAAAACTTTTGTATTTTTATATATTTTCATACTTGCAAAAGAAAAAGCCTTTAGTATACATATACAAAATAATAAACACTTATTTAGTCAATCAGTAATCTATTATATAAACTTTATTTATTTACATTTATATTACATATAGTTAGCTATTGTTATGAATAAGAAACATAAAATAGCACAACAAGAGTAAATTTCAAGGAACGTCCCTACATATTTTAAGGTTGTTCAAGGTTTACATCTGGCTCGAAGGATCAAAAACAGTCTAGAAAATACAAAGTATCCCTTATTGGTTACTGTTGTACACTCGCTTAGATTTCATGTTATATTATTGTTCATTTGAAATGATTGAAGGTCTGGTCTATCTGTCTGTCTATTAGTCGATAAGGATAATCTTTCTCAAGTTCACGTGAAGGTCAGTCCCTTGGATGTTCTAAATCAACGCAGTCAAAAGATATCAACTTGCCTTTATTCCTAGTTTTTGTAGCATACACAAAACAAAATATGTTACTGTTGACCTTGAATTATAAAATATTATTAAAATTGAAGATAAAAATGTAAATCACAGAATATAATCATTTTGAAATTAAAATTTTTTAACTTTTATAAATGATGTATTCCGTTGACCTACAATAATGAAATTAAAAATGAAATATAAACTTGTGCATGGACGAGTCCTAGCCACACTGGATTGGTTCTTTTAGATTTACCCTGTATCTTGCATATATAAGGGTAAGCAGAGGTAATACCAAGTTATTAAAACACTTCATTCTCGAAGGTCTAAATCGAACCCATAACCAACTCACCAACTACTAAACCAACTACTAAAAATAATAAAATCATAAGAATAATACTCATCTGACTAACATTGTGTTCTATGTACGAAACGACAAAGGATTTCAAATTCAATTTATATGCTAAAAGATTCAATTTTTATGCGACTGAAATCTTAACTGTCATAATATGATATTGAGAAATTGTGACGGAAAAATGGTAAGATAGAAAAGTAAATTTTTTTTCTTGATAAATATAATTATTTTAATAAAACAAATATTATTAAACAAATATTAAGTTTTATATTATAAAAAAAATAAAACTTTATATTCGTCGGGGTGCAGCGGCACAGCCTCTGCTGTGAACAAGACGGTTGCGGGTACGATTTCCACTCGAGGGATGAATTGTTTTCATTTTCTTCGCTCTGGTAGCAAGACCAAAAGCGTCATTCCACCACTCAAAATGCTATATCTCAAAAAAAAAAAAAGAAAAACACAGATAGCGGAGTGACATAACACTAGGTCCGCTACTCTATCTGCCTACCCTGCTATTTGCATATATAAAAATTATGTTACTATATTATATATGTATATAAAGCGCTGTAGCCTGCAATTTATTTCGCATAGATTATAAAACGTTAAATTAGTTTTTCCTGTTGCTTCTCTCTCAGTGCTCCTCTACACTCCCACAGTGCGTTTCATACCAACTTTCAGATTTCTTTCCAGTGAATATTTTCAATTGTGCGTTGGTTGTAAATCTTCATGGAAGTATATAGATTTTATAAGCATTTAAATTATTAAAAATAAAAAAAATTATAATCTTATTCTATTCGATCCTATCGATTTATCCTAAAAAGAAATATTTTTTTAAGGTTTTATATAAGAATTCTATATAAGACTAATAATATATTATATAAAAAAAATCTAGTATTAAGCGTTTAATTTTTCAACATTCCACCATAACACAAGTGAATGACAAACAATAACTTCTTTCTTTTAGTGCACACATAAATATAAACTTATAGTACTAAAATAATAATAAAACTGGAGCTTAATCTCAGCTTTCAACTGTAATACTCTCTAATGGTCAGCCTTGTACCTTAATCGGTCCATAATTAGAACCGTTAACTATGTATTTCTACTTTACGAGCTTTTTCAATTATTATTCTAGATTAAGATATTGAAATCAAATCTATTTATAATCTTTTTACATTTTATATTGAAGCGTCTTCCAAGTGTCGTTTTTCTTCGGGCTAAGAAACTAATGATATATTTTTATAAATGTACCACTCACTTTAGAGATATATCTTATTTTGTGGTGGAACCCAACATGGCACTTAACCTTACCATCAAAGAAATGTTTTTTGCTTAAATAACCCAGTTTTTTATTTCAATTGAACCCACAATTGAATTGAACACGACTACCTCTTTAGTAGGTTATTTTTAGTAATATAAATTTTCTTAATACTTAACAGAACAAAATAACAATAGCTTTATCCCAAAAGCTTTTATTAATTTTATTTAAACAATTAGGTGTAATGGAAGCTTTAGCAGAAACTTTTCACGCTCTGATTAAAGTAATTTTCGTTTTGGCTTTAGCACTAGCTCGAGAGAGAAATATGTATATCCGGTCGGCTTCATATATATTATAAGATCTATTAAATTAAGAACAATACCATACTTTAGTATTGCAACCAGTGTTCCGTATCAACTTCATGATTTTATGTCAGTAGGTAGTACTTGAAAATGTTGACATTGTATGTACTCTACACAGTTTGTAATGTTTTCTTTTGCGATATATTTTCATATAGTCATGGGGATCCTTGGGGGAAGCCTATGTCCAGCAGTGGGCGGAACAACGGCTGTGATGATGATGATGATGTCTATTTGCAGTACTTTTCTTTATTTTTACTGTTAAGTTAAGCTTCTTGTAAATTAACTAAATTATTCTTAATCAACTTAAAGCTCCCTAAAAGCTTTGACTACCCGTGCGTGTGTGACAAATGGAAATAGACAGTCGTGTCTTGCGTTGATCGAGAAGTTTCTTTTTCTCCACTTCAGGGATCTCTAGACATGAGCATTTGATATTATAAATAACCTACCCTACTCTATTATAAGTACCCTAGGGGCGCGACTACGACACGCACTTGATCGATTTTTTTTTATCAATTTTTTTTAATTAAAACATCAATCTGAGGTATCATATACAGAAATTTTGCAATTACGAAGCGATGTCATGTGTTACAGTAGTGGTTTCAATGCGGATTGAATAAAGTTTGCAGCAACTTTTATTAACTGTTTAATAATCAGGCTC
This sequence comes from Dione juno, assembly GCA_037127375.1. Classification (NCBI taxonomy): domain Eukaryota; kingdom Metazoa; phylum Arthropoda; class Insecta; order Lepidoptera; family Nymphalidae; genus Dione; species Dione juno. Next base: position 5,809,173 of record JAXRJS010000056.1, on the reverse strand, counting down.
TTATAGGTATTTCGAATTACAATTAATTGGAGTACTTCTCATATGTCATACTTATATTGTATTTTGAATAAATTTATTTACTTATGCTTAATGTTTATTTTTATGTTTTTTTTAGCTTCACGCTGTATCCCGCACATATCACGGTAGGCAGAGTGAATCGTAGGTTAAAGGAACCTAGCTTTCCGCCTTTCGGGGCATTGCATATTGAGTGGCGGAACTCAACGCCGCGGCAATTTGCCAGAGTGAAGAAAATGAAAAATATGCATTCTCCCGAGTGGGAATCGAACCCACAAGCCATTGTATACTTATCCTAAATTGATAGATTTAAATGTATACATTATAATTATACTGATAAAGAGACAACTTCCAGCGTTGAGTTTCGCTACACAACATGCAAAATCTCAAAAATTAATAGTGAATTTTCGAAAGTGGGGAACACTAATAAGCAAGTTTTCAGTGTTGCTAGTGCTATTTAATAACAAATTATTTTGTATTTACGTTTATATAGATATACCTTGTCTATTAACATTAGCGCCATCAAAAGCGTAATATAATCAAGAAGCAAGGTCACGAGAACAGTAATTACTTAAAAATTCTAATTTCGTTACTACCACAGCGGAATTCATAATGCCCAAGGAGATGGCAGGGCCATGTAATTAGGCTTTACAATTTAAATATATTGTAATCTCACTTTCAGTATTTTCAATGGAAAATATATACTGTGAGACCGACCGGTGACAAGTAACTGTTCTATTTTTTGTCACCTTTCTATATTTTACGAGAGATGTTTTTTTGCCTTTTAAGGAGAATGTAGGTATAGTACCTACATTATCATTTTACTTATATTTCTTCAGCTTTCATCCTTTATCCCGCATAGCAGGGTAAACTTTATTTGCTTATTTTTTGTCAAAGCGCTTTTGGCTCGAATACATCGCATGTAGAGTGGCGGATTTCAACACCACGCTTTATTTTTCCAAAGCGATTCTTTCTAGTATGAATTGAAATCACAACTATTGCGGTGACAGTTTAAACCTCACGGTGACCTCTTAGAAAATATCTTCAATGTAAAAGTTCAGGCATTTAAATTGTATATTAGGGTGTAATTGATCACATAAATTCACATTCAAATTGAATACACTTCTAAATATTTATAATACATGATTTTAGTTGTTTTTAGATAATAAATAATATGAATAACAATATGATACATACATACATATATAATACTTCAATATGAATAACAGTCAAGCGCGAGTCAGCTACACGCACTGAGGGCTCCGTACCAATTTAATCTCTATAAATCATGCACTAATTTTCTAATTTTCCGATTCAACGGGAAGCCCCCGAAGTGCAGCAAACATAGAGTATGAAAGCTCGTATTTTAGATTTGGGAATTTGATACTAATAACAACCATCGGAAAATGTTTCTGGAAGCAATTTAAATAATTTTATAATTTCTTTTAATTTAGAAGGCCTTCTGATATACAAAGTCAACCTTAGAAATTTAAATTATTATACTATATATTACTTATAAGTATATTACTTATAACTATATTACTTATAAGTATATTACTTATAACTATAGTACTTATAACTATATTACTTACATTTTAAAGGTTTAACTTTTATAATAATTCTTCCAATTTCATGCATATAGTAATCACAAAAATGTATTCTACGTGTAAATAATATTATTAATATATTTGATTTAAATTACGAGGCTTTAAACACTGCTGTAGTTTGCAGCTGTGGCGAAGTGTCTGTATAACACGATTTCCATCGAGTTATCTTTTTGTAAATCTTAATAAATAATATTTAATAATTCATGCTTCATACTTAATTAATATTTGAGGACCGTTGTGGAGAGAGGCACAGCTTCTGCCTATAAACGCGACGGTTCGTGGGTTCGATTCCCACTCGGGTAGAATGAAATATTTTTATTTTCTTCGCTCTGCTAACAAAATGTCGAATTATACCACTCAACACGCAATGTCTCGAAAGGCAGAAAGCGGGGAACGGAGTGTCTTAATACTATGTCCCCTCTGCCTTCCCTGCTATGTGCGGGATACAGCGTTAAGCTATAAACTAACTAACTATAAAATAACTAACAATAAACTCACTAAATCAATGTTATTTTATGAAATACAAATCATAAAAAATTCAGCACCGGCTTACCTTTATAAACTACACTCTGCGCTACTGATACTCATGGGTAGAGGTAGAGGTAGAGGTAGGTGGCAATTTCTAAATTGCCTAACATACTATCTCGGATTAACATCTAATATTCTACTTTCAGGCGCTTATACAGGTGCATTACAGTGACTCCCATAATTAAAAGGTAAACTAAACTGCCTAGGCTTATGGAACTGAGTGGTATTACAGATTTGCCATCTTTAGACGTCAAGTACAGCCAGCTTTCTGTGGTTTTCAAATCTTTTTAAATTCAATATTAACAACAGAAAGCCGACTACAATATGAAGTACGTTTTATTTGTTTTATCTGTATATAGGCTTTTTAACATAGTATTTAACTTATTCTGAATTAATAGTAGCTGCCGTTTAACTCCATTATTAAAAACAAGACAAATAGAGATTGTTATATTGAATTTTACTTATTTAAAAGTCTTAATTTATTTATTTTTCATTTAGTTTTCGTGTTTCCCTGGAATTATATTCCAGGTATCCAACGTACGCTATATTTTACTAGCTTCTACCTGCGGCTCCGGTCTCCTTATCCAAAGGAGAAAAACTAATACAAATGATACATTTTAAGTGCCCGATGTAAGTCTGCAGGTACAGATAAATGGATTTTGTGACACAAAAAAATCTGTTAAAATTATTTCCTGAGATAAGCGGAGCCAAACAATCTATCCAAGCGCTCTGACCACTAAGTAATACGTTCTCATATTCCTTTCGAAATATATACACGCTTGTAACAACTTATATAAAATTCTTAGCATATCTGTACGGAGATTTTTCCAAAACAAAAAAATCACTACCCAAAGATTATTGTTAATAACGATCATTTGGCAAGAGAGAGTGCTATGTATTAATTATTATTATATTTTTTAATTATAAATCTATACAAAGGATACAAACGTTCCGTTTTCTACAAATATTTATTTATCTTTTGTATGGAACAACGCTTTAAAACAATCCTCTATTAGATGATAAATTCAAATAAAACGTAAGTATATGAAAAACAAAAGACAACTAAAACAATAAAACCTTACGGAGGCTCGTTGATAGAAAAGACGTTTAGATAGACCCGACCTTTCACTGTAATATGATAAAACATGATGAGCCCATTGTGCTTCTGACAATTTAACTAGAAGTCTCTATTTTTACACTACAACAATTTCTGTTTAGTGTTTATTAATTCTTTATATTTATTATATACTATATTTTTTTATATATATTATATTTACTTTGTATAAGGACTAAGTGCGTTTAGTTGATATGTTTCGTATTCGTGAGGTAAATGTAGAACGGAGTGTTTCGACGCCATGTCCTCAGTGTATGCCCTGGGTATAAAGTGAAATTAAAGTAAAGTGAAGATTGAAGTTGTTATATTACATTTTGAGTCGAAATTAAGTGATATTTTTAAATATTTACCTTGCATAATAATGTAAAATAAGCCGAGATACGTATGTATATATATATATATATATATATATATATATATATATATATATATATATATATATATATATATATATATATATATATATATATATATATATAAATAGTGTGTAATTTAATATTATAGTAAATAATATTTCATATGGATGGTTTATATTATTTTAAATCAATATAATACTTAGCCATAAGAATGTATAAAAATTTAAGATTTTCAAATGTCAAATTTTTTTCACAAAAAACGGTGGACGTCATGTGGCTTTACTATGACCTTAGTCGATCTTGTAAACAAATTCACTGATAATGGTAAACAGTTTTAACCTACTCGTATGTACAATGGTTGAGTGGAGCAGTTTACTTTTTATTACAAGACCCTATAACGTCATTGCGACTGCTGTTTTGCATATTTAAAAGTACACAATTAAAAAATTTATATATTTAATTTTTTTTTTAAACTCAAACTTAGCCTAGCTACAAGGATAGACAGAGGGAACCTAGTATTAAGACACTCACACCAATTTTCGAAACATTTAGCGTTGAGCTTAACGTCGAGCTTTTATCTAATTTAAGCTTTTTTTTCATATAGAGTAAATACCCAGCAATACCCAGTTGTAATAGCAAGTACCAAACGTATAAAGCGACAGAAATTACAACAAATATCCAGCAGTCAAAACGTGACGTTCTGGATGTAATGAGGTGGAATGTTTCTCATCAAATGATCCTATGTGAACCAGCGGCATAATATGTTTGCGTTACATATAAAATACGGTCGTTATAAACCTACATTTCTGACTTGAACTGTATGTTCGTACGGACATTTTTTTTTAAATTTTTTTATATTTCCGATACCTTATGTATATTGATTCTTGGGGTTTGTACTTTGAAAGAAAAAAAAGTTCATATTTCATAGTTCATAGTTCATTAGGTCAGGATCTGATGATGGAACTCCAGGGAGATTGTTAAAAACAAACTTATTGTTATTTTATCTGTATAGCAAGCTGTATTATGGAGTGTAGAAGTATATATAATTACGGAGTTTAGAAATCTGAAATATATGACAAATTATAAGTAAATGAAAAATTTCCTGAAATTCCAACGGGAACGGGAACAATCAAGATATAACTTCGAAATAGAATGGCTTCAGTTCGTAAAATAAATTAAATTAATTAATTTCACGCTGTATACCGCACATGGCAGGATAGGCAGAGGGAGTGTTGAGACACTCCGTTCCCCACTTTCCGCCTTTTCGAGTCATTGCGAGTAGCGGAACTCAACGTCGCGCTTTTTGCATTGGTACCAGAGCGAAGAAAACTAAAATCATTCATTCTCACCGAGTGGGAATCGAACCCACAAGCCGTCGCGTTTACAGGCAAGAGCTATGCCTCTGCGCCAAGACGGTCCTATATATATATATATATATATATATATATATATATATATATATATATATATATATATATATATATATATATATATATATATATATATATATATATATATATATATATATATATATATATATATATATATATTACATAATACAAATAAATATATCACAACAGCTGGAAAACACACCTTCATATGTAATTTATATTTTGTTAGTCACAATAGGAAGCACTACCTTGTTATTTTTATAACTGTTTGCGCACGCATCACCATACAGATTGAATTGTGTCACGAAATATTGTAATTTTATTCATTGCTAGATTTATATGTGTTTTGGACTAAAATATACCTTTATGTGAACGTGTGTGATAATTTTTTTTTTTGTATAATATATGAGTACATATATTACTTTATATTTCCATTATCTTTCTTTTATCTTTTTCAGCTTCACGATGTAGGGTAGGCAGTAAAAACTGAGTGTGAAAATACTCTGCTCTTCACTTTCAGTTCGTATTCGAGATATGGCGTATAGAGTGCTGGAACTCAACGCTGCACTTTGCCTTATGAGATAGTGGAAAAAAAAAATCATTCACAACGCATTGCACTTACGCTTAGATCTCATATATGCAATTATTAATATTACATAGAAAAATAGTAATAGTACAGGTTGTTATGCACATTGTTTTTATACTTATTGAAGCTATTGAGATAATTTCAAATACATTTTAATTGTAAATAGAAAATTTCACTTGAAGAATATTGTCCCAAGCTATCAGGCAACCATGGTTATCGTCAAAATCATTTTATAGCCTATCCGCCTATTATATATTAACAAATTTACTCTAAACATAATAAATATACCGAAAAATAATAATTGTTAAAACGCTCAAATTTGTGTTTGTCGCTTATTTTATAAATAGTACGTATTTAATTGCGGAACTCAACGCCGCTATATGTCTAATCAGATCCAAATAAACGAAAATATGCATAATTTATATATCTCAGAGAGAAAACCGAACTCGTAACCATCGACTAAAAATTCCAACGGAATTCTAATCAACATTTAAATATTCTAAGGCCACTATTAGCTATTTGAAAGGATTTATAAGCGAGAAGGTCACGTATGTATGTATAACACGACATATAAAACATATGAGGTGAGACCATCGCGTGATATTCACTTCATTAGGTACGAACGTTGTTTCTAACTTCTAACATATGTACGTAGTCGTGAACACGATAGGATAGGTGTTTTGAAAATACTGAAGTACACATGGCTCGTTGGTTAATCGTTGGTTGACTGACTCGACTGACTTTACTGACTTGACTGACTTGACTGACTGACTGGCTGGTTGGTTTACTATGAATATGCTTTGGATTTCAGATTAATGAAAATTGAGGCCGCCGTGGCGTGTAACGGTATTTAACTGTAAATTCGACGGTTATGGCTTCGATTCTTATTCGGAGGAATTCGTCGTTTTCATTTTCTCGCTGTGATAAGAAAGTGTGACGTAGAGTTCCGCCACTTTATCTTAGAAATTGGAAAACGGCGTGTCTTAACACTAGGTTTCCTCCTTATTAGCCTAAAAAACACAATATAAACTTCCCACAAATAAAATTAATTTCTTTTTATTTTTAAATATACTTCTTCTTTGGCGTTCTTTATTCTAGTCCTGACAAATGTACTACTAATATCTTCTATTTTTAATATCGCCAATGTGTAAAATAATATTAACATTATACTAAAAAAAGTTATTTGATCTTAAATAATACTCATATTACCAAAAGTTAATGTATTTGACAAAATCTATTATATAATTTAGCTTCACTTGCTAGTAATCGACGTAATTACAATATGTCTATATTTTTCTACGGAAACCTTATTGGACGCCAGGATGTCAACTATTGTATGATGAAAATCAACTGGGTAGTTTTTTAAGCTTATATTTACAATAACTATAATAATATATTTAAATATAATTATAATTATAATAATATAATATATTTAACTATAAACACATTTTTGTAGATTTATTTAAGATATTCATATAAATAAGAAATCACCCACCAGCGTAAAATTTTATTTCAATTAATAACGACATCTGTTGTCAGATATTATAAAATATTACTATAAATTTTCGAACACTAAATATTGGTTTTTGAAAATGATTTTAAGTTACCTATCAATAAATGACATTCTATCAAATACTACAAAATTACCTTCTGATCGTTAAATGTCACTATAATAGCTGTAAATCAAATGATTTGTAAATATTACTGTGAGATCTAGCTAGTATAGTAGTAGTAGCTATAGTTGCATAAAACAGATTAAATGGTGCAAGTAAACAAATAGCTAAAATTTTCGAGTGTATACTTAGTATAACAGCAAATCGGTGTATTGTAACAGCTTGGTTCTACATTGGATTAATAAACCAAAATTATTTTACCGTCAACGCTCCAATGTTCACTTATTATAGCAAAATATATTCAGCGGTTTGGCAGAACAGAATTTTAGTGGCATGGCTCAGGAGGGCGGGGATCCTATTATAAATTTGAGAGTTATATGTTATATGATCTTTACACAGAAAAACGAATTTTCTGCTTTGTCAAGACAAAGAGCAGCGTTGAGTTCCGCCAATTAACGCGCAGTGTTTTTAATTCTGGTAGAAAGCGGAATCCTGCCCTGCTTTGCGCTTAATAAAACTAGCATTATACCTTCCAAGAACAAAAACTTTATAGGTTTTCTTTTTCTTTATACCTTAATTAAACGATGATGATCACAATCTGCCTATCTGTTCATCAACTATAGATACATATACAATATTCAAGATAACAAATGTTTTTCTTGATGATGTCATTTTATTCAAGTGGGAAATAATCTGAATACCATTACCTGTAGGGTCGAAATTCATTTAAAGAGGAAAATATAATATTTACATGTCCATGTCCTAGTTAGGTTAAGTGTAGCGATAGACTACACTATCCTGCAACAGGCTAGAGCAAGAAAAGTTTTTATAAAATTCATTTAAGCTCAATAAAATTGAATCTACTCAAACGCTTTAATAATATGTAAATCAAGCTCAAATACCTGTGGCATTACACGAACTTGACTAACTAAAATATTATCATGTTAACAAAGTTGCATTATATACAAAGCCCCGACATTCTTGCAAGACGGTGCAAGCGTGTGATGTGAATAAACTGAAACATGCATAGCCGCTAATAGAGCTAATATCAAGTTTCACTTTGGATGGGTCGCTTATGTGTTAGTCGTGTATATTGATTTTACACCACACCTTACCTTACCTTAGACACAGTGGTATCGTGATTGACTTTATTTAATGGAATGAAAGACTGTCGAAGTCTATTCTTTATGTATTTTTTACCTTTGTCGTTTATGGACTGTGATAAGGGACAGGGTATATAAAACCTGTCTTCACTTTTCGGCTAAATTTTGATTTTTATTAACAAGAGCACTGAGTGCGTATAATCCACAATCATCACATTGACAAAAGACGCTGTTTCATTATTTTAGATTTTTGTTCCAATTTAACTTAAAATTATTACCAGCAATTTCATATATTGCTAGTAATAATTTTGAATAAAAAACAAAATTATATGTTCAACTAATACGTATTAATTGGCAGCACATTATCTAACACTAACAGCAGTATTGGCTCAGGTTGGCTTCTTCTAGAATGAATGCCTTTTACTAATATAATTTACACTTTTTAACATTTTGAGGCCACCCTTGGAAGAATGAATTGCTTCGATAAGAAAAAACCGCAACTTTGAACTGTGTCACTCACGACGCAAGGAAATCTCGGCTCAAAAATGAGCGGAAAGTAGGGGCAGTGTCTAGACACTAGATTCTACATACTTGATACACCTGACAGCTCTGTTCTGTTCTGTACTGCATTAATGGCGTTTCGAGCGTGCCAGTTGAGCACAATTCACTTCGCCAATGTCACGTTGTATGGAGAATACACGAAGGAGAATGTACGGTGAAAAGATAACTAACTTTACATAATAATACAATGCATGTAAAAAAAGAGATCCAATAAAAATTCTTCCTTCACCTACAACAAATTAAACACATACTAATTACAATATATACACACAATAAAGTGGGTTAGTACTAAATAGTATTTCATACGGGTGTTAGTTTATAATCGAATATTATTATACTTAATGTATTTACATAGAAATTTACATAAGGGACTAAACACAAACATTAACAAACACTGAACATTAAGAGGACGAGGAACTTTATTGGGAAGAACATCATACAAGGGACGGGTTAATTTAGCACAAGAGAAAAGGATGTGAGAAGGGGAACCATCGTCCAGGCCACATTCACATAGTGAATGGTCCCTGACCCTGATCTTAGCCAAATGTACAGGCGTACATGCATGTCCAAGGCGTAAGCGGCAGATTGTTGATATAATCCTCCGTTCAATATGTTTTTGAGAAAAAAACCACGGTCGCTTCGGGATATTAGGTTGAATTAAGGCATAGTACTTACCTTTGATTGATTTTGACTTATCCCAGAAATTACTCCAGGTCTTATACAGATGAATATCTGCCAGGGTCAGCAGATCCTGGGCTGAATTAAAAAAGTGATCAGAAGTACCACACTGGATGGGTAATTTGGCGCAAGAGTCTGCAGATTCATTCCCACTAATTCCAGAGTGACCTGGAATCCATACCAAAGTAACGTCCAAGCCTCTTAGGTGACATGAGTACAATTCTTCACGAATCCTTAAAACAATTGAAGATCTCAATCTACACCTGACAGCTCTATATCTCAAATAGAGTCGTGATATAAACGTCACAACACGGAAATGGAGTACCACAGATAAAGTAAACTATACCACATTATTAAATATCTCATCCAAACGAATTATATAGCATATCATTATATTAAGAAAATTTTAAGGCAAGGCATACTTATTATGCAAAGCAAGACATTAAAGAATAATAAACCGTTTAATGGCCGCAATTAAACGGCAAAACGTTGGAATGAAATGCAAAAAAATGCATCTCCCAAGTTTCTAGGTCACCTAAGATTGCGAAATTGAGTTCTATTATCTTCCCTCTAAATTACTAAAATGTTTCAATATTTCTTTGTCTTAGTAAAAAAAAAAAATATAGTTTGTAATATATTTTTTATTGTAAGGGTAATTCAAAGGTAACTTAATGATTATTATTTAGGTAAACGTCATAGAGAAACTAGCCACTTGTGCCAACAAGCAATTATATTATTGGTGATAGAATATGCTAGTGGATTCTATAATAGAGTCCATAGATATATAATATTATTATATTATATATAGATCAACATTATTTAAGACCCTATTAATATATCTCATATATAATATTTTGGTAAAAAAGAAAATCCTTTTTTTTGTTATATAGTAATTGAGACCTAGTGCTCTAGCAGCTTTGCATTTTATATACCACAAAAAAAGCTATTTATATGCCTTTCCAATATTTTTTTTATAATTAAGCTGACACCTCGTTTGTGGGTGAATGTGAATATAACAACAAAAAAAATAAATATATATATAAATATATATATATATATATATATATATATATATATATATATATATATATATATATATATATATATATATATATATATCGTGCCACCTTTGCCAAGTGCGGAACACTTATTGCTTATAGATAAGCTGGTTAATAAGTATTTCACATTATATTACGAGTAGCTGACCTTAGATTTTAATGTCACCAGAAAATCAGTCTGTCTGATCAACTTACATATATTGCTGCATTGCATATGTCCAATATACTTTCTGGTCACATTTGCTCATAAAGACCTGAAAAAGTAAATTAGGCCTGTAGATATGTATTTCGTGAGGTATTATGAGAACTTTAAAGAAATATTTGACCAGGTTTATCATTATAAATTTTATGTTTATTTTTAGTTTTTAAACATCTTAAGGCATCTACAACATCAACTCTGATAAAGTTGTTTTTTTTTCTATTTTAACCAATATAGTCTGTGGAGTATACAATTGCATGTGAGTTTTAAAACTGATTCTATATCACTAAAATCCCTAATCATTTACTAAGAAGCGGTGACCAGCAACTATAAATTGTACAGTAATATTCTCTAAATTTTCATGTTCTTCGAGATGCAAATACTATTAATGTTGTGGTTCTGGCACCACATAAATCTCACAAAAGAATTAGCTCTTCGACTTTTAAGTCTAGACTAGTCAAAGTTTTGGCTCACAAAATCTTAATCTTAACGCTAAATTCTTTAAAGTGAATGATCGCGTAAGTAATAGTAATATGCATTTACAAATTATCTGCCATTTTCGTCGGTTAGTTCGATTATCTACAACTTTTTGTTTTATTATATTATAGATATATAGATAGATAAAAGATAAATTACAGATAGACAGAAAACTATTCACATTAAGTTTTTTTACTTTAAAAAATATTATATATGTATATATATATATATATATATATATATATATATATATATATATATATATATATATATATATATATATATATATATATATATATATATATATATATATATATATATATATATATATATATATATATATATATATATATATATATATATATATATATATATATATATATATATATATATATATATATATATATATATATATATATATATATATATATATATATATATATATATATATTATATATAATATCATTGTATTGATTTTTGTGACATTTCTACAATTATGACATGATTTTCTATATGAGTACAATAAATGCCATTTTGTTGCTCCAATGCACTGGTAAACGAGCACTCTATATTCACGTATCGTACCGTTCTCAAGCAACATGCAAAGCCAAAACAACTTCTTATAGCTGCTATAGTATCATTCAAATATAATAACATAATATATTAACATAATCATATTTTTATCATTTTGATTTATTCCTTTAATAGATATCTAATGTAACGATGAACATTAGAACATTTACTCTTTATCAAAAGCAGTTATTTCGGAGGCACTTAAAATACTATAGCAAAATTTACATTTATACAACACACAACAATGGTATAACAAAGATAAAATTATTATTATTACTCAACACGCAATATTTCGAAAGATGGAAAGCGGAAAACCGAGTGCCTTAACCCTAGTTTCCCTCTGCCTACCCTGCTGTATGCGGGAAGCTAAAAAAAATACTATGTAGCAAGCTGTTTAGCGTTGTAGACGAAATTCGCTTGCCTTTGTGTTAGATTGAATGGCCGAATGATTAGTAATTCATGCCGCTATTCGAACACGTTGTTTAGTGAAGTGACTAGGCTATTTAATTAAACGACAAATTAATATTTAAGTTGAATGTGATATATTTATGTTTCACCTTTCACGGAGTAGCCAGAGAGAACGGAGAGCCAAACACTACGCTCCCTACATACCTCTTTCACCTCATCCACTGTCACTAAGCACTTCACATATACCCCTCTTCATATTTATTGGATATTTGTTTGTATAGTAATCTATATTTCTATACTTATATTATAAATATGAAATTAATCCCTTAATTTAACACCTTAATCTCAAAAACTACTGGCTTAAGATGAAAATGTTTGTGCTGGACTGCTCATTCAACGAAGAATGCTATAATAGGCTATCATCTTTCCTATGTTACCCACTGCACCTGTTAGTATAGTTACCATTTAGAATGTATGAAAAATTATCCATACAGCATGTACACTTAAAGCGAAAATCAATATTATTTGTCTTCGAGTATAAATGGTATATCGAATATAATGATATAGGATATCAGTGTGGTAAAATATACAACAACGCAATACAAACATAAGAAATGAAATATATTTAAAAATAATTTATACACACACACACACACATTTATATGTATTCTTTCTTCATAGTTGCGGCTTTGTAGGGCTGTTCAGCCCAGTTTCACTGCGACCATTGTTAAACTATTGTTAAACTATTGTGATCTCCGCAAACTAGTACATAAATCCGGTATTCCACAGTACCTTACCAGCAGCGTTAAGTCCCAGGACAGTTGAGTTGTTAACCCAGGGCTCTTGTATTAGGGCAAGGTCGATTTTACCTTCTGCAACGCAACACTCCACAACTGCAGCTGCAGTAGCAGTATGTTGTATATTTGCCTGCAGAAACCCTGCAACTGCCAAGATCCCTGGGTAACCATAACTACTTGCCCCGTTTGATGACTGGAGTGGGTAACCCAGACCGTCCTGCCTGAGGCGTAATTCACGCTTCACATTCAATTGTACTCTGGTGCTGGGTTTTTGCACCTCCTGTCATGCTTTTCCCCTGCTTGCGCTGAGCCCCACCTGCAACCTTTGGCACCCATCCACCTTGGGCTAGAGAGCCCTGGGGTTTTTGAGTGTCACTGGTCGAAGGCTTAGGCTCAGCAGCAGGAGGGGAAGTGTCACCCCTAACCTTAAAAAAGACCCTCTTAAAACCGAGGGTGGCCTTATAGTCCCGGTCTTTGAGAGCCTCTGCGGAAGGTTCGTCGATGGAGAAAGTAATAATGCTGCCTCCTTTTTCCTCCTTCTCGTTAAGGACAGTCCATGGCCTCATGTATATAAATATATATATATATATATATATATATATATATATATATATATATATATATATATATATATATATATATATATATCTTCTTCTTCTTCTTCTTGGCATTAGTCCCGGCTTTTGCCAGGGTCTGCCTTCCGACTGAGCCTACTCCACTTTGCACGGTCTTTAACATCCTCAGTGGATAATTTATTGGCTCTCATGTCTTGTGTCACGACATCCAGCCATCGCTTCCTTGGGCGTCCGGGTGGTCTAACTCCAGGGACAGACATGTCAAGGCACTTCCTTCCGACATAGTTCTTAGATCGGCGCATAACATGGCCATACCATCTCAGGCGACGCTCTTGGAGCTTATCCGCTACGTCACGGACCCCAAGACTACCTCGAATGAATGTGTTGCGTATGCGGTCGGACCGCGTCACGCCACACATCCATCTCAGCATCTTCATCTCCGTGACGTGAAGCTCCTGAGTGTGCCGAGATAATGTTGGCCAACATTCGCTGCCGTATATAAGAACAGGTCGGATAATGCTCTTGTATATCAGTCCCTTGAGCTTGGGCGGTATTCTGCTATCGCAGACCACACCAGTGACCTCCCGCCATTTGGCCCAGGCAGCGTTTATACGGGCATGGATGTCGTGGTCGATGCCTCCAGACTCATGCATAACGGCTCCAAGGTACCTGAACTTCTCCGACTTAACGGCTGGCTCAGGCCCGATATGGATGGTGCTCGAGTCCGGGTTCCCGCAAGCCATGTACTCGGTCTTCGACACATTCAGTTTGAGACCACCGTTCTCAAGCGCACCCTTCCAGGCGTTCACTTTACGCTCCAGCATCAGTCGGTTCTCATCGATGAGTACTATGTCATCGGCATACATCATCAGCCACGGAGGCTGGCATTGGATGTGAGCTGAGACAGCATCCAGCACTACATTGAATAAGAACGGACTAAGAGCTGAGCCCTGGTGAACCCCTACTGTAATCGGGAAGGGCTTGGTGTCGCCAACAGCGGTCCTAACCACTGAAGCGGAGTCGTTGTACATATCTCTGATAACCTCAATATAGGCTTCAGGGATCCCCTTGGATCGCAATGCCCACCAGATACACTGACGTGGCACACAGTCAAAGGCCTGCAGGTCCAAAAAGGCCACATGCAGAGCTCTCCTTTTTTCCCTGTAACCCTCCATCAAAGTTCTGAGGGCAAAAATGGCATCCATAGTGCCTGATCCTGGTTAAAACCCATACTGAGACTCAGAGACAGTACATTCTTGGCGGAGCCTGAGGCCGATCATGCGCTCGAAGAGCTTCATGGTGTGGCTCATAATCTTAATGCCCCTATAACTACCGCAATCTTGAACACTGCCCCTTCCTTTGTAAATAGGGATAATAAAGCTTTGCCGCCACTCATGTGGCATCTTTCCAGTATTCAAGATACGGTTAAACAGGTCAGTAAGTATAAGCACACCAAGAGAGCCCAACGATTTCCACGCCTCGATTGGGATGTCGTCAGGTCCTACCGCTTTTCCGTTCTTCATGCGTCGAAGACAATTACGAGTTTCGTCACGGGTTATTAGATCAACAAGTCCGAGGTTAGGAGATAATTCAGGAGGAAGACTACAAGACTGCTGAGTGTTCAGCAGCTCCTTAAAGTAGCTTCTCCATCTCTCCTTCACAGAGGCATGACTACAAAGCAACGTGCCCCGAGAATCTCTGACGCAAAGACATTTTGTAATATCCTGCGTCGCTTTATCTCGAGCACGAGCCAGTTTGTATATGAGCTTCTGCCCCTCCACAGTTTCAAGTTTATCGTACAATGGCGACAAACTTTCTCTGCGGGCTCTGGCTACAGCTCTTTTGCTGGCCCGTTTCGCTGCTATGTACTCCAGTCTGTCTTCAGGAGAGTTGGAATGCTGCCACTCTTTAAATGCAGCCTTCTTTTCCTGAATCACCCCCCGCACCTGGTCATTCCACCACCATGTCTCCCTGTCGATGACACGCCCACCCTTAGTAACACCAAGAACTCGCTTGCCCGCCGCAATGATTGCTGAATGAGCTCGATCCCATGCAGTCTGAGCGGTCTCGGTGTTAGTCAGTAGATTTTGACTCTCCACCTCCGCCAAGTCGGTCTGCATCGGCCCATTCAACAACCACCACTTAATTCTAGGCTTGCGTTTCTCGGCTACTTTCTTTTTCGGAGTAACATTATAGTCCATGACAAGGAGACGATGTTGGGCCGTCAGGCTTTCGCCGGGAATGACCTTACAGTTGGTCACCCTGCCTATATGACACCGTCTAGTCAGCAAATAATCAATTTGAGTTAAGTGGGACCCGTTCTTATACGTTATAAGGTGCTGAGGTTTCTTCTGGAAGAAAGTGTTCACGATAGCCAGATCAGATGCAATGCAGGTTCTTAGAATATTTTCTCCCTCTGCATTGCGAAGACCATATCCAAAACCCCCGTGAACACGTTCATACACCTCAGCGACCCTACCCACGTGGCCGTTCAAGTCCCCCCCAACTAAGACTGATTCGGTAGACGGTATAGCTAGTAGTACCTCTTCATACTGCTCCCAGAAAGTCTCCTTTTCAGCCGCGCTACAACCCGCCTGGGGAGCATAAGCACTGATTAAGTTTGTGATAACGCCCTCGATCAGTACCTTTATCCGCATCAAGCGGTCGCAGCGACGGTCAACTTCAAGAAGCCCATTCTGAAGCTCTTCAGAAAGCGCTACCGCTACACCGTTTTTGCCTGTAGGTGACCCAGTGTATATAAGGCGGTAACCCTGCCCGATGTTACGAGACTTATTGCCCTTCCAGCGAGTTTCCTGAAGGAAAGCACACTGGACCCGACGTCTCATGAGTACATCTGCGAGTTCTCTGCATCGTCCGGTTAGAGAGCCAATATTCCATGTTGCAAAGCGGAGTTTCCGTCTGGGTACTGACGTCGTTAGCCGTGCCCGTACTTGACACGGTAGCCCTTGCCCACTTATCGCAGGTGTAGGGCGATGTGCCTGCGCGTCGTTTAACGGCGACGCCCTAGCCATACCCAGCTTTTTTCTGAATCGATCCATACTAGTGGCGAAGTGGTTTTTAGTGGAGCGATTGCCATCTGACCTCCAAACCCATTACTGGGAGAAACCAAGAAAGGAAAGGGAATAAGAGGCAGAAAGACTTGGAGTATAGGGGAGGGACACCACTTACATGGATTGGATAGGGTTATGAAAGTGGTGGCTCGAGGCCCCGGGGTCGCGCACCCGTATGCCGAAAACCAAATATCGGACAGATAATTGGCCTAGACACCCTCTGAGGTATATATATATATATATATATATATATATATATATATATATATATATATATATATATATATATATATATATATATATATATATATATATATATATATATATATATATATATATATATATATATATATATATATATATATATATATATATATATATATATATATATATATATATATACATATATATATATATATATATATATATATATATATATATATATATATATATATATATATATATATATATATATATATATATATATACCCAATATACTTCCCTAAAAGGTATTCAGCAATAATAGTATCTTAAGATCATTAATTGTATAAAGTAACTTGATATTTATTTAGGTTCCATTGTGCGAGTCAAGGTTTTTTGAAATCACTATCGAGTACACACTTCAAGCAATTAGGCGATATTTGAAGGTGAATCGGATCTTTAGTAGCTTCCGTAGACCTCCCTTTCATGTACCTGGTCCCGTATCCTCCATCCTTATATATTATATAAGATACGAACGAGTACATAACAGATTTTATTTAATGAAAAAGATTTTTCATATATTTCTTTCAGTTTCATGCATCTGGCAGAAGGAATTTAGTGTTAAGACACTTCATTCGCCACAATCCGTAAAATTCTAGACACTGCAATTAAGTGACGGAACTCAGTGTCACGTAATATATTCTTACTAGGGCCTTACTTCTATTTATTTAATAGTAAAGTGAATTGTATTTGTTTATCTTAAATAGTAGCCCATATGTCATTGTAATGAGAAAATTGTATTACTGCAAAATTTCATGTAAATTCGTCAAATTTATAATATTAGTCGGATCTATATAATACTAAGGTAAATATATTCCGTTTATCCTGTTCTCGTGGGATGCAAAAGTAGCTTATTTATTATTCCAGACCATAATCAACTCCTGCTCCAAATTTCAGCCCAATCCCTTCAGCCGTTTTGACGTAATTGAGAAACAAACATACACACAAACTCACTCACAAACTTTCGCATTTGTTATATTAAGTAAAGTTAGAGCGAAAATAAAAATGAAAACAATTTTTTAGAACTTATGGGTTGATTCCAAGTCGAGGACAACCATACCATTGCATTTACAGCGTACATCCAGTTTCGTCTGCTTTACAATAATGAATAGCTAACAAATACTAAATACTAGTTAATTCTTTGATTACACGTACTAAATGAAAACATTAATATAATAATATTGATATATGCTTAATGAAATACATTGGTTTTTTTTTTTAAAATACACTAAATTCTTTGGTTTCGGTCTAAATTTAACATATTATATGTTTTGTTTTGTGGCGGAACTCAACCGCCGCCCTATAGCTTACTCATGTGGAAATCGAACATACGACCATCATATTTACAGTTACACCAATGGCCTTTAACTACTAAGTATAAGAGATATAGAAGAAAAAAGCTCGAAAAAAGTAAGCTCGTATACCTAACAAAAATACTTACTACACGCCAATCGTACTCCGAATCTCAGGAGTGCCTCAGTTTGGTAGAGTTCCCCAATTTCTAGACAATTATTTTGAGTGCTCTCTATTCGAAACTGTGGCGGTTAAATTAATAAACTCGCATCTCGGTCTCGAGGGCGCGTCCCAAAATCTACAGGAACAATCACATTGAGTGTCTACTCGCGTATTCGTAACGAATCACACATCACATGTACATGTATATCACATTCTAACTATGATTTCTATTTTGGTAATTTATATCTTGTAGGGGGGGGGGGGGGACTTTTCTCTACCCTTAAGGAGTAGAAAATCCTAGACTCTCCGTTCTCGACTTCATATTAAACTTAGAGAGGCGATTGTATCAAATAACGGAACTCATCACTGCGCTGTGCGTTATACATTGACTTCAACAGTATTTTATAGTATGAAAAAAAATATAAGCTTCCCGTTGATGTATTGGTGAAGAATTTGCAAAAGATTTTAACAAATTGCTTCCAAATTGATGCTTTCAACGCTGAAACAAAAACGTCGAATTTGGATCGTTGCGCTTTTGGTCTTGTTTGGCGTTTTATTTATAGAAGAACTTAAAATAATATGCTGAAAAATCATATACATTTTCAAGTATCAAATAAATAACGTATGACTATATAAATAATATATATTTCTTGCTGTGAACGAGACGATTGTAGGTTCGATTCTCTTTCAGTGAAATTTAATAATTATTTTCTCGCTTTGGTAACAATATAAAGCCCGGCTTTGAGATCCGCCACCCAACACGCAATGTAAAAATTGGGCGGAAAGTGGGGAACGAAATGTCTTAGCGCTAAGCTCCCTCTGCCTACCCTGCCATTTGTGGACTACAGAGCAAAGCCATTAATTATTATTTTTTAATTATTTGCAAATTTGAGACTGATTCATCGGATAGAACGCGATGCTTCGATTAAGACCGCATAACATTTTCATAGGATCGATTTCAGCTCAAGGGAATGGTATGTCAGAAACAGTACAATATCAAGTTCTATTAGCGACCGTGTTATCTATAAGTGTAGTGGACATAAAAATAATATATATATATATATATATATATATATATATATATATATATATATATATATATATATATATATATATATATATATATATATATATATATATATATATAAATATATTTACCAATTATTTACCAACATCATACACTTATTTTTTCAGCTTCACTCCTTATCTCGCATAGCAGGTACCAAGATAATTCATTCTGTTTTAACCTGAACATAATAAGTTTAATAAACGAGTGGGAATCGAACCTAAAACCGTCACGTTTCCAATATATTATGATATAAAATGTTTCATTGCACAATATTTTTAATAATCCAAAGAACAATCTATATAAAATCTGAATTTGAATGTGTAGGCTTGAATCGATGTTATCCATTATTATCATTAGAATAGCTTCTACATATGATTTTTTTTATTATATAATTCTATACTGTATTGTTTAATATATAAGTCAACTTAGAAAATTGTCAACATACTCGTATGTATTTTTTATATCTATACAGACAGATGAAGAAGAACAGATGTTTACTTAGTAACTTGAAATAAATTCTAAAAGAAAATACAATTTTGACTGAAAAATACTTAAAGAAAAGGGATTTGGACGATCCCCATGAGATGTGGGTTCAAATCTCGCTGCGGTCAAATTTTTATATTTTTGTTTAAAGAATCTTTTCGATCCTCAATGTGGTGGTGTCCACATTTAAAAGTCATAAAAATATAAAAAAGACTAAGTCAATAAACACCTTGTTCTATACTTTATATGATATTATTAATAAATATTTCATTAAATTTATACTAGTAAAAAAATTTGTAATATTATATGTATTGTTGATGAAATTCATTGAAATGGTGTTTATTTTGACTTTTAAGAACATGTGACTATCGTAGTAGATATCGTAGATTTTTATTCTAGTAAGTTTAAAGGGCTTTATTCTCTAAAGAATATGCCATACATATGATCTGTCTATAATAAAAAAATTATCCACACAACAAAAATATCTCACAAACATCGCGTTTACAGACAGACGGGTGTTTTAATGTGCCGCGTTGGCCAAAAAAACTTTACATGACATTTAATTTATTCAAAAATTCATTTATACAAGTCACCCTTACTGATATGCGAAGTCTATATTAATTAAGGAACTTAATTACCTTCTCAAACAATTTTCAATGCATTTCAATCAACAATACATATAATATTACAAATTTATTTACTAATATAAATTTAATGAATTATTTGTAATATCATATAAAGTTTAGAACAAGGTGTCTTTGTAATGTCCTGTGGCAAAGTGGTAGGCGTTTGATAGTTACACACGAGGATTGTGAGTTCGATTCCCAATTGAGGAATTATTTTAATCTTCCCGGTTTGGCAGGACAAAGCGTTCTAGTAAGTTTAAAGGGCTTTAATCTCTAAAGATTATTCTTCTTCTATTGATTTGTCTGTCAAGTAATAATAAAGGGATTGAAATGTTACACAATCTGAAAAAGAAATTGCCATTTTGTACAATATTCCAAATCACATATTAACCTAGTACCTTTTACATAATACGAAATACATAGAAAGCAATATATATTCATAAAAATAAGAAATACCATAAGATAAGTCTATGCATAGAAATCTCTTGTAAAAACTGAATAGCAATGAATAAATAAATCTCGTACATAAATATGAATTGAAGTGTATTTTTGTAAAATTGTTGGAGGTTGTGAATTCAATATTGACAAGTAAATGATAAAAAGATATGCAATTTTTTTTTAATAAAATAATATTATGCTGTCATAAATAGATATGCTTCATTTTTCTTAATGTACTATAGACTTAGACCACCGTCTAAGTCTAAAATACATGTCTACAGTAAAATTCCGTAATAAGCTCTAAATTTGCTAGTACAGAAATTAAAAAAAAATGTCGAACAGTGCTCGTGATTACAGAAGAAAGATAGAGAGAAAGAAGAAGTATTGATTTTATTTGAATTGTATTAATAATAAAACTAACATTCGATATTTAAAAGAGCAATTGTTGATATTTTGCCGGCTTCTTGGAAGCGACATGTTCATTCGACGATTCAAAAATGCTTTTAAAAGTCTATTAAATAAAATCTAAATAATATTTTGAATATACTTAAAATATAGTCTGTCTAATGTAAATTAAGAGTGTAAATGCGGTATTTGCGTCTGATTTTTACTCGATGGAATGAAGTATTTCATTTCCGAACTGAAAGTGTGACGTCATAAAGTGTTAAAAGTGAAAAACGGAGTGTCTCGATACTACGTTTCGTATTTTATATCAGGCCTACTATATACGGGAAACAGCGTGATTTTTTTTAGTGTATATTTTATATAGACCTAGACAATACTAACTGGAAAAGGAATCTATATGTCAAGTTTTATCGTTCCAGTTCTATTTTATCGTTCGCCCAGTCATTTGGGCTGTGCATTTTCTGTCAATCACTTAGTAAGGCACTAACGTTTTATTCACATACAAGTTGGAGCTAACAATTTTATTTGCGTGAACTATAAAAAAAAATAAATTCCGGTCGTTCTATCTCTTGGTTCTTCTCCTACCCCTCACAATGATCCTACATACTTAAAGAAAACATATACAAATCTGAACGCAGCGGGATTCGAACCCGCGCCTCATGGAAACCGTCCAAGATGAGGCGCATCATGGGGCGCGGGTTCAAATCCCGCTGCGTTCAAATTTTTATATGTTTTCTTTAAGTATTTTTTCTATCCTTAATGTGATGAACACTTTAAAAACTATCAAAATATGATCCTACATGTCAAATTTCTGGTTTCTGCAGCACGTTATTTTGGTTGTGCCTCGTAAGTAAAATAAGAAAAGTAATTTAATTTACTAATAAAAATTATTATATTATTTTGTAAAAAATGTAAATATCTTTATTGTACACCAATTACTATATACAGGCATATAGAATTATATATAATAAGTAAAATAGTACAACAAGTGGTCTTATCGTTAACTGAGCGATCTCTAGAAAAAAAAAATAAAAGAAGTAAAGTTTAAAAACTTTGCATAAACACATACATACATACATATATATATATATATATATATATATATATATATATATATATATATATATATATATATATATATATATATATATATATATATATATATATATATATATATATATATATATATATATATATATATATATATATATATATATATCGCCGTACACACATACAATTTTCATTATTTTGTTCCATAAGCGTGCAGATTTAACAAAGAAGGAGTTAGTGTAAAGGAAAAAGGAAGAATGGAAAGAAATTTCTTGAATTAAGGAAGCTTTGGACCGAAGGGGGAAATCATGTCATTAAACTTAAATCGTATCTTAAGATATAGAGGGGAAGTAGAATTGAAGCCTGTATGTCAGTAGAAGAAGAATTATATACACATATATATATATATATATATATATATATATATATATATATATATATATATATATATATATATATATATATATATATATATATTCTGCCAGCCTGCTACTTCCCAATTGCTCAACATACACGCAATAAAACAAAAACGAATCGCTGGGACACGTTAGATTAATGCCACTATTACTTTTCGGTCCAATTCGAAACGTCAGTAACGTATTATAGGGCTTATCGAAAGTCGATAGATATATGTATACGTACTCGTATACTCGCGATCTTTGAATCGTTATTAATACTTTCAGATGAGTTCGCAGATCCTATCTTTCATTGTGTGGTACAAAATTCAACTGACTTTCATTTAGTTTTCATCACTGGTCCTGGACCTCGTCACTTAAGTATAGGTCACGTTCACGAGATGTCTCAAGGATAAGCAAAATATCAACAGATTTCAAACCTTATCTGATACTGCATGCTGTGCCACTTATATGTGCGTACGTACGTACGTACGTATACAGAAATCCGGAGATTTTACTCACATTTAAAACCTATAACGGCAATAAATCGTCTACTACTACTAATACTAATAATCGTCGTCTACTATTTTAGAATTAATAAAAATATCGATATACTTTTACAAATTATTTACGAGAACTCACAAAAAATCTCGATATTATATGTTACCACAAAGATGTTTTTTTTTTTAAATATATGAGCATTTTTTTGATATCTGTGATATGTATGTATATGACGAAGATAATGATGATATAAATGATGACGTCATCATTCTGATAAGAATAATCTATATGTACGGTCTATTGGATGATTGTGAGTTGAGTCATCATCCACGTCAGTTAAAAGTTTCATTAAAAAGAAACATTAATACTTTCAGATGAATTCGCAGATCCTATCTTTCATAGTGTGGTACAAAATGCAACTGACTTCGCCCTCAGCAAAACTAAATATATAAATATATATATATATATATATATATATATATATATATATATATATATATATATATATATATATATATATATATATATATATATATATATATATATATATATATATATATATATATATATATATATATATATATATATATATATCCACACTAAGGTTATAAAAAATACTTAAAGAAAACATGTAAGTAATTAATAATAATCTAAAAACTCAACTCAAATTTAAAAATATCTCTAAAGACATGCTAATAACCTAATAAGCATATCAGAATTTCAACGCAGCATGAGGTGGAACGCATGGCTTAGTTAGAGCTTTAGGTTAGAGCGCTCGGACGGTTTCCATACGCCGCAGGTTCAAATCCCACTGCGTTAAGATGTATTTTTTAAGATTTTTTTATAACACTAAGTATATCTTAGGTATAAGGCGATAGGACAGGAGCATTTCATTTTCCTGTAGCTTGGCGGTTAGTTACAATAGCTGCTGAAGTAACAGATCCAAATCCAGATATTTATGTGATTAGTATAATTTATCAAATATTTTAATGATTTTTATAATATTAATCGATGCAAAGGATAGGAAATTACTTAAAGCAAAGATATAAAAATTTGAACGCAAAGGGGTTTCATTTAAATATAATTCCCCCAAATGGGGATCGATCTCACAAACGTCGCGTTTACAGACAGACGGGTGTTTTAATGTGCCGCGTTGGCCAAAAAAACTTTACATGACATTTAATTTATTCAAAAATTCATTTATACATGTCACCCTTATTGAAATGCGAAGTCTATATTAATTAAAAAGCTTAATTACCTTCTCAAACAAATTTCAATGCATTTCAATCAACAATACATATAATATTACAATGTTTTTACTAATACAAATTTAATTAATGTTTGTTATCTCATATAAAGTATAGAACAAGGTGTCTTTGTAATGTCCTGTGGCAAAGTGGGCTAGCATTTGATAGTACACACTAGGGTTGTGAGTTCGATTCCCAATTGAGGTAATTAATTGTTTTAATCTTCCCGGTTTGACAGGCTTTAAGGAAGGCTGACAGTAGGCTATGTCTGCCTTCCCTGTTATATGCATAATAAAACGAGAAACTGATAATATATATAATAAGAAGAAAAATAGAAGGCTATTTTAATTTAAAATAGAACAGCAAAAGCTTCAGCTTATTTTATTTAAACTTTTCTCTATCTGTTTCTATTTTAGATTTTTTAATTATGCTAAAATCATAACAATGAAGTTTAAAATTTCTCAATAAACTAAGCCTATCAGAGCCCAGTTCTTGACTTGTTGAAACGACAGTAGTATTTTCTTCGCTACTACAGTTTAAATTAAAAGCACTGAATAAACAGCTTTTTATATACTGAACTTTTACGAATTCTAATTAACAAATAAAAAGATCATAGTGTTCAGAATGAAGTTTAGATTATACAGTACAGTATTGTTATAAGGCCACAATATATATATATATATATATATATATATATATATATATATATATATATATATATATATATATATATATATATATATATATATATATATATTTTCCCCACTTTCCGCCCTTCGAGCCATTGTGTGTTCAGTAGTGGAACTCAACGCCGCGCTTTGCCTTGTTGCCAGAGAGAGGAAAATGAAAATAAATTATTCTCCCTGATAGGTAATCGAACCCTCAAGCCGTCGCGTTTAGAGGTAAACGCTGTACCTATGCGCAACGAACTTATTTTGAAAATGAAGCATATAAAAAAACAGGACCCTCAAACCCTACACTTGAGTCGCTTAGTCCCAGCCACTGCTCTGAGTGTACAGCGACAGGCAGTCTCCCTACAACACGATAGGCCTGGCACCAAAAATAATAACAAAAGTTTACTTAGTACTCGTACAATATGATACTATATTCCAATAAAAGAAAATAAATATCTCTTACAAACTGATATTATCACCATTGCTTATAATTAGACCAGTAAACACAGTAATTCAAATACTTAGGCATTTTATTCCTTCATGTCTTCAAACATGTAAGTTACAGTCCTTTTTTCCTTATCATGGGTAATCCAATAAAACACTGTATATACTGACTATTACTACTTTCAGCTGAAATTGATATAATTTTATCACTTTCTTATTTCCTTTTTTATCTCAGATCTTCTCAGCTCAGATATTACATGACATTATTCACATATATTTATTTAGTTACTCAATAACGAAGTCAATCAAGTCAATTCTGCCCGTTCGTCGCCTTATCGTTTGCTAACACTAACTTTGGCTTTCGGCGGTTTATCAGCAAAAGAATATTCAATGACAACAGGCTATTTAGCCGCATGCTGCACCACTGCTGATGTTGGCACTTCATCTGCAGTAGACACCCATTCTTCTGGTAGTCCGCAAAAGTACTAAATTACCATTTTCAAGTTATTCAGGGGAAGCTTCTAATTTTTTCATTTTGATTTCTCGTTTAGTTTTCATCACTGGTCCTGGACCTCGTCACTCTTAAGTATAGGTCACGTTCACGAGATGTCTCAAGGATAAGCAAAATATCAACAGATTTCAAACCTTATCTGATACTGCATGCTGTGCCACTTATATGTGCGTACGTACGTACGTACGTACGTACGTACGTACGTACGTACGTACGTACATACGTACTTTCTGTACGTATACAGAAATCCGGAGATTTTACTCACATTTAAAACCTATAACGGCAATAAATCGTCTACTACTACTAATACTAATAATCGTCGTCTACTATTTTAGAATTAATAAAAATATCAATATACTTTTACAAATTCATTCACAAAAAATCACTCAACTGTTTCTAATTAATTATTTTCCATTCATTCTCTTGCCATTTTTAAACTTACTATATCTGTACAAAAATATATATTTCCAATACGTTTTGTTCATCACATCTCGATTATATACTCGTATGTTACCACAAAGATGTTTTTTTTTTTAAATATAATATACGAGCATTTCTTTGATATCTGTGATATGTATATATATAACGATGATGATGATAATATAAATTATGACGTCATCATTCTGATAAGAATAATCTATATGTACGGTCTTAAAAGGTTAAAAGTTTCATTAAAAAGAAAAATTTCATAATTTTTTTTTGGTCAATAACACTTGTTTTTGTTCCGCAGCTCTACCAGCGTTTAATGTACTTTTTCTGTCTATATATATATATATATATATATATATATATATATATATATATATATAAATATATATATATATATATATATATATATATATATATATATATATATATATATATATATATATATATATATATATATATATATATATATATATATATATATATATATATATATATATATATATATATATATATATATATATATATATATAAGTATTATACTATTAAATCTACCACTGCCACCACGTATTAGTGAAAATCACATTAAAATACGCTTCATAGTTGACAAATTTAAGAGTACATCAGTATGCTTTTAAATTATGTTTATAATGAATAATTTAGTGATATATCACTAATTCACTAAACATCTCACCAAATCACTAATTCATCTATTCTTTAAAATAAAAAGAAAATAAAACAATATTGTCATTTCTTTTGTTGCAAGCAAGGCGTGGTATTAAATTGATGAGAAAAACTAATGGATCTCTTTGTGCTTTCTTTTATAAGAGCATAATGAAGATTCTGTATATCCATTGCCGATGGAAAATGAAAGAAATATGGAATACAGTGAAAATCTTTCAACTGACGTTTGTGTTTTGCGTTTGATTTCTTGGGATATATCTGATTATATTTAGCTTCAATTAACACACATATAATTAAAAATATTAAAAGTGTATAATGTATAATATACCTTGAAAATGTTTTGAAAACCAATATAACTTTGAACGCAGCTGGATTCGAACTAGTACCTTTATTCGTGTTAGGTCAGGTTATTTGGATTTTTTTAGCTTCTAATTTAATTGTAGTATACAGTTTCGTCCAAATTTTAGATATTATGTATCAAATGGCGAAATATGATGCTGTATTTTGCATACCAGAGCACGGAAATAAAAATAATTAATAAATATAAATATATATATATATATATATATATATATATATATATATATATATATATATATATATATATATATATATATATATATATATATATATATATATATATATATATATATATATATATATATATATATATATATATATAGAGGTATTAAGAAAAAATTTACCCGAACACCAAATAACTGGTTAAGTAATTACTTAAAGCCAACTATTAATTGACACTTGACTCTCTGATTATGATTAATTGCAGTTCCTTTATCAGTAACAAAATAAAGCCTTTTTTCCTATAACATTTTTTTTATTTTTACGACAGATTATGCCTCTATATTTAGATATTTGTATAAATGGTCACCAATTAAAGAACAGAGTGTCTTATCACTAATTTGTCTCTGCATATCCTGCTATACATATATGGGAGAAGTAAAATGAATAAAAAATTTAAAAAAGGAGATTTATATTTTGTAATGAATATATTTACGGCACGTTGAGAGAATGAGTGAAAAAAGAATGGTACAAAAGATATATGAAGCAAAAGTGAATGGTAAGAGAGGTAAGGGGAGACCTGGGTTGACCTTCGAAAACACACTGAAGGAAGGTCACGTAAAAAGCATGAGGACGCCCCGGAGTGCATGTAGATGGTATGCAGGGACTGTAGCGTTTGGAGCTCCGCTCTCTCTGTCTATCCCGCTAGGGATAAAGCGTGAAGTTATGTATGTTTGTATGCATGTTACGTAATTTGTCACATCTGTTAGTCATTTTAAAAGTATTAATTTAAACTATCTGTAAATATTCAAACATATCGTCAATCATATAAAAATATCATAAAAATTACAGTAACAATAAAATATTTTCGGCAATTATTATTCAACAATTTTTCAATATTAAATACACTTTATTCGCTTGTTTGTATGGGATATTACTCATATTGATATTGCCGCTTATTTACTTTACATTTTAATCAATTTCGACAAAGGAGATTTTTGTTTTATTTATTCTATACGAATTGTGGCGCGCACCTTTGATTGACTGGCGCCTTACTCCAAGACAGGAATATATTTTTTTTTGTTGTATAGGCTAGCAGGATTCCAATTCCAAGAATGAACCACCTGATGTAGAACTATAGTAGTCCAGCTGAGCTATAAGCAATAATGAAAAGTTGCCATAACAAAATAAGCGTTTTGCCATATAAGAATAATAATTTAGGACATACCTTAGTATTAAATAAAACAGTTTAACCGGATTAATCGCGTATATTATCAAGTTTTGGATATCCGACGTTACGAACACTGCAGTAGTCCATGGTCACGGGTAGACTAATTTTTTTTTTAATTTTTTTTTGTTTTATTTAACATCGCGGAAACCAAAGAATTTATCATACCTTAGTAGCTCAGCTAAACTATACAAAATAATGTAATGTCGCGAAGCAAGAGCTATTCAGCGTAATACTTATTTTCCATAGACGAAAAAAAATTAAATATCTGGAACGTCAGACGAAGGAAAAAAAATTAATAGCCCAACCAAAGTATAAGATAAAAAGAAAATGTCGCTTTAGCCTAAATTCATTAGTATGGTGGCCAGATTTAATTGACAAATATAATAAGTCATTGAAAATTGAGACCATTGCGGCGTAGTAGGACAGCTTGACTGACATTTAACCAACTTAATGTCAGTCAAACTGTCGTTGTTGTTGGTTTTAAATTCGATCTCAACTCAGGTTCATAATTATATTTGTATTTATATATATATATATATATATATATATATATATATATATATATATATATATATATATATCGTTTGCTAACACTAACTTTGGCTTTCGGCGGTTTATCAGCAAAAGAATATTCAATGACAACAGGCTATTTAGCCGCATGCTGCACCACTGCTGATGTTGGCACTTCATCTGCAGTAGACACCCATTCTTCTGGTAGTCCGCAAAAGTACTAAATTACCATTTTCAAGTTATTCAGGGGAAGCTTCTAATTTTTTCATTTTGATTTCTCGTTTAGTTTTCATCACTGGTCCTGGACCTCGTCACTCTTAAGTATAGGTCACGTTCACGAGATGTCTCAAGGATAAGCAAAATATCAACAGATTTCAAACCTTATCTGATACTGCATGCTGTGCCACTTATATGTGCGTACGTACGTACGTACGTACGTACGTACGTACGTACGTACGTACGTACGTACATACGTACTTTCTGTACGTATACAGAAATCCGGAGATTTTACTCACATTTAAAACCTATAACGGCAATAAATCGTCTACTACTACTAATACTAATAATCGTCGTCTACTATTTTAGAATTAATAAAAATATCAATATACTTTTACAAATTCATTCACAAAAAATCACTCAACTGTTTCTAATTAATTATTTTCCATTCATTCTCTTGCCATTTTTAAATTTACTATATCTGTTCAAAAATATATATTTCCAATACGTTTTGTCCATCACACCTCGATTATACACTCGTATGTTACCACAAAGATGTTTTTTTTTTTGTAAATATAATATACGAGCATTTCTTTGATATCTGTGATATGTATGTATATGACGATGATGATGATGATATAAATGATGACGTCATCATTCTGATAAGAATAATCTATATGTACGGTCTTAAAAGGTTAAAAGTTTCATTAAAAAGAAACATTTCATAATTTTTTTTTTGGTCAATAACACTGGTTTTTGTTCCGCAGCTCTACCAGCGTTTAATGTACTTTTTCTGTCTATATATATATAAGTATATATATATATATATATATATATAAATATATATATATATATATATATATATATATATATATATATATATATATATATATATATATATATATATATATATATATATATATATATATATATATATATATATATATATATATATATATAAGTATTATACTATTAAATCTACCACTGCCACCACGTATTAGTGAAAATCACATTAAAATACGCTTCATAGTTTGACAAATTTAAGAGTACATCAGTATGCTTTTAAATTATGTGTATAATGAATAATTTAGTGATATATCACTAATTCACTAAACATCTCACCAAATCACTAATTCATCTATTCTTTAAAATAAAAAGAAAATAAAACAATATTGTCATTTCTTTTGTTGCAAGCAAGGCGTGGTATTAAATTGATGAGAAAAACTAATGGATCTCTTTGTGTTTTCTTTTATAAGAGCATAATGAAGATTCTGTATATCCATTGCCGATGGAAAATGAAAGAAATATGGAATACAGTGAAAATCTTTCAACTGACGTTTGTGTTTTGCGTTTGATTTCTTGGGATATATCTGATTGTATTTAGCTTCAATTAACACACATATAATTAAAAATATTAAAAGTGTATAATGTATAATATACCTTGAAAATGTTTTGAAAACCAATATAACTTTGAACGTAGCTGGATTCGAACTAGTACCTTTATTCGTGTCAGGTCAGGTTATTTGGATTTTTTTAGCTTATAATTTAATTGTAGTATACAATTTCGTCCAAATTTTAGATATTATGTATCAAATGGCGAAATATGATGCTGTATTTTGCATACCAGAGCACGGAAATAAAAATAATTAATAAATATAAATATATATATATATATATATATATATATATATATATATATATATATATATATATATATATATATATATATATATATATATAGAGGTATTAAGAAAAAATTTACCCGAACACCAAATAACTGGTTAAGTAATTACTTAAAGCCAACTATTAATTGACACTTGACTCTCTGATTATGATTAATTGCAGTTCCTTTATCAGTAACAAAATAAAGCCTTTTTTCCTATAACATTTTTTTTATTTTTACGACAGATTATGCCTCTATATTTAGATATTTGTATAAATGGTCACCAATTAAAGAACAGAGTGTCTTATCACTAATTTGTCTCTGCATATCCTGCTATACATATATGGGAGAAGTAAAATGAATAAAAAATTTAAAAAAGGAGATTTATATTTGTAATGAATATATTTACGGCACGTTGAGAGAATGAGTGAAAAAAGAATGGTACAAAAGATATATGAAGCAAAAGTGAATGGTAAGAGAGGTAAGGGGAGACCTGGGTTGACCTTCGAAAACACACTGAAGGAAGGTCACGTAAAAAGCATGAGGACGCCCCGGAGTGCATGTAGATGGTATGCAGGGACTGTAGCGTTTGGAGCTCCGCTCTCTCTGTCTATCCCGCTAGGGATAAAGCGTGAAGTTATGTATGTTTGTATGCATGTTACGTAATTTGTCACATCTGTTAGTCATTTTAAAAGTATTAATTTAAACTATCTGTAAATATTCAAACATATCGTCAATCATATAAAAATATCATAAAAATTACAGTAACAATAAAATATTTTTCGGCAATTATTATTCAACAATTTTTCAATATTAAATACACTTTATTCGCTTGTTTGTATGGGATATTACTCATATTGATATTGCCGCTTATTTACTTTACATTTTAATCAATTTCGACAAAGGAGATTTTTGTTTTATTTATTCTATACGAATTGTGGCGCGCACCTTTGATTGACTGGCGCCTTACTCCAAGACAGGAATATATTTTTTTTTGTTGTATAGGCTAGCAGGATTCCAATTCCAAGAATGAACCACCTGATGTAGAACTATAGTAGTCCAGCTGAGCTATAAGCAATAATGAAAAGTTGCCATAACAAAATAAGCGTTTTGCCATATAAGAATAATAATTTAGGACATACCTTAGTATTAAATAAAACAGTTTAACCGGATTAATCGCGTATATTATCAAGTTTTGGATATCCGACGTTACGAACACTGCAGTAGTCCATGGTCACGGGTAGACTAATTTTTTTTTAAATTTTTTTTTGTTTTATTTAACATCGCGGAAACCAAAGAATTTATCATACCTTAGTAGCTCAGCTAAACTATACAAAATAATGTAATGTCGCGAAGCAAGAGCTATTCAGCGTAATACTTATTTTCCATAGACGAAAAAAAATTAAATATCTGGAACGTCAGACGAAGGAAAAAAAATTAATAGCCCAACCAAAGTATAAGATAAAAAGAAAATGTCGCTTTAGCCTAAATTCATTAGTATGTGGCCAGATTTAATTGACAAATATAATAAGTCATTGAAAATTGAGACCATTGCGGCGTAGTAGGACAGTTTGACTGACATTTAACCAACTTAATGTCAGTCAAACTGTCGTTGTTGTTGGTTTTAAATTCGATCTCAACTCAGGTTCATAATTATATTTGTATTATATATATATATATATATATATATATATATATATATATATATATATATATATATATATATATATATATATATATATATATATATATATATATATATATATATATATATATATATATATAGTTAGTGGTAAGTAGTGATTTCTAGAATTTGGGTGAAAAATATACAGCGGAGTGTCTCATCACTAGATTCCGAATGTAATGACCAATATAGTAAATAAAAATTGCTGGGCAATACTCGTAAAGTGCATGCAAACGAAAAAATAACGTTTAAATGTAATAAATTATTAAAATAATCAAATATGCCGTAAACAGCGTATGAGTATTATTATTATTCAAAATACTTCACCATGTTTGAAACACTTCTATAATTGTGTTCATACATAATTTAATTCTGTTATAACAAACACCGTACTTCTCCAAACAATTTAAAATTTAATTTGCAAAAATTAAAAATTTTGCATAAAATTTGCAATATTTGTATAATATGCAGTTGAAATGAGTTCGCGTTTCATTCCAATTTCAGAACCGCAACCGGTTACAAAACTATTTTTTGTGTAAAATCATTACTTTTGTACAGTATTATTTTACAAGAACGATTTAAAATTATACTGTC
The DNA here is from genome assembly GCA_037127375.1 of Dione juno. Lineage (NCBI taxonomy): Eukaryota > Metazoa > Arthropoda > Insecta > Lepidoptera > Nymphalidae > Dione > Dione juno. The sequence goes on along the minus strand of JAXRJS010000056.1, from coordinate 5,775,377 downwards.
GTGGTGCACCACTGGTGCTACTCGGTGAAATAAATTATTCTTTCTCAATCTTATAAAAAAATACCATGCCGCCATGACGCCATTCAATTCTCAAAACGGAGAACGTAGTGACTTAAACAGCTGCTTTCATTCCATTCACGCTATATACAGGAAATTATATATTTGATCTGTACTTGGGGAAATCTTTATACTTAAATACCTAAAACAAAGTAGTTCCGCTAGAGATATGTTCCACATCCCTCTTTAAAGCTCTACCTCTGATATGGATGGCGTGGCGTGGAGTGGAGAATGAAACATAATAAACTAGGCACTATATCTTTAAACAAGTAAAATAAGCATATGTAGTAACAAAAGATCTCTTTCGTAAATGTCACGGCATTCATAGAAACTGACGTCCGCTCGTGGGTGCTATTGTCTTATTAAGCGACTAGGGTAAAACTGGGATGCGCATGGCATTAAGGGATAGATGCCCTATTTTCGAAAACACAAATACAATTCTGTTGTGTGGCAGGTATAGTAAGATTTTTGAATTCATTTTACTCAACATTTAAAAAAGCGTCAATACCTAACTAAGCTTCTTAACTTAAGCTTCAATTATACGATAGATATATGCACCTAGGATTTTCTACCATGAATTAAATGTTTTTACTGGCTTGCTCACAAGCTGACAGAGTGAAGTGCGAAAGCTACATCGACGGATTGAGGGTTCGATTCCCACTCAGATAGGACGAAATATTTTCATTTTCTTCACCCTGGCAACAAGGCGCAGGGGCGGCGTTGAGATCTACAGCTCAACACGTATGGCCTCGAAAAGTGGAAAACGGAGTGTTTTAACACTAGGTTACTCGAGCCTACGGTTCTCTCTGCCTTCCATGCTATGTTTCAATATTCAATATTTTAGTATATGGAAAGGTAGAAAGTGTAGGTCAGATTATCTTTCCAGTTTTTATGCCTAAGCTCTTATGCACAGAATACGAATGAAGCTGAAAAAAAAATCTTACTTATGAAAACATTATTTAGATATATATTATATATATATATATATATATATATATATATATATATATATATATATATATATATATATATATATATATATATATATATATATATATATATATATATATATATATATATATATATATATATAAGCCTAAATTATTTTAATTACTATAAAAGACACTTATCTGAATAGTCAAAGAATCTTCTAAGAAGAAGAATCTTCTAATCTTCTAAATTCTCTCCTCAAAAAATCAGAATACATCAAATTATATACACAGCCTTTATATACATTACGGTAAGAGTGATTTGTGTGAAGTAATAAATATTAATCAAAAAAGACTATAAGTTAATTGTTTGTACATAGAATCTATTAGTACAAATCATGTGTTTCTAGAATAACGGGCAGAATAATATGAGAGAATTGGCCCATCAATCCAATCAATCGCTCAATCGTTCATTGTTGAATAGTTAATGCTATCAGCATTAGACCGTCAATCTCACGTAATTGGACAACATCTACTGAAAGAAACGTGTTTTTGTCCAAATTTGTTTTTTGTTCCTATTTAAGCGTCCTCGTATTTGATTAATCGGTTTTGTGTTTAACGACATCATAGCGTTGTTGAGTAGTATATTATTTCGCAATGGACGTCGCTTTCATTTTGCTCCGATATGATACGATGAAGCGCTACCTTGGAGGCTGTGGTCCGATAAGAATTGTTCTCCATATCCCCATCCCCATAAGCTTGGTGGGCAATAAGAACTAAATGACAAATAACACTGTCTTCCATTTACCATCAAATTCCTGACATCCCATGACTCCGCGATAGAGTCAAATATTACAACAAAAGAAATTTATATTTTTTTTTACTCAATGGAAGAAGGAAAATTCCAATAGATCAAAAATTTTTTTTCCCAAAATGCTGATTTATTATTCTTCGCAAAGCCAAAAGAAACTTTCAAAAATAAATATTAATAATATACTATTTGTATTTCATAAACTTTCAAATGTAAATACAAATCAAAAATTTGTATGCCTTTGCTTTATTCACATCTTTATATTAAGTGTTTCGTACATATAGTTTATATTCACGCCGTTCCCCACTTTCCGCCCAAGTTTTGAGTTATTGACTGTTAAATGGCGAAAAAGCATTTTTTGTTTTTATATCCGCATATAGCATATTTTTGTTGCCTTAATCTAGTAGAAAAAATGCAGCACTATGTACGCCAACACATAAGGTCTCTTCAATTAATGAAATTTGAAAAAGCAAGAGAACCGCAGCGTTAAGTTCCGCCACTCATTACGCAGCGTCACGAATTTAGAAGGAGAGCGGAGACTTTGACGTTAACTTGAAGCTAGGTTTTCTCTACCTTTCTTTTTCGGGTACAAGCACGAAATTAAAACGTAACTTATTCCTTAGTAAATAAATAAATAGCTTCACGCATTTTTCGCATATAGGCAGAAGGAATATTGAATCGTTGTGTGTTGATTTACGGAACTCAACGCCGCGCTTTGTCTTTTTACCAGATTAACTAGACTTATTCTCCCCGAGTGGAATTCGAACTCACAATTATCGCGTTGACAGTACGACGGTGTGACGACGGCCTCAGCTTGTATATACATCCCAATATATAAGATTAAGCTGTATATAACTCAAAGTCCACATTAATAAAAGTTATTCACGCTTGCATGGACATTTGGATGTGCAAAAGAAATTTATGTGGAAATAAATTGAAGTTTGCTTCACAAGTTCAGTCGTTGCTGCATTGCTATACGATTTTTTCCTAAAATCTTTACTTCCTTGTAATCTTATTTTTATTACTTACATCGATGAACTGTTATGTAATAATAAATGTCATAAGTTATTATGTCAGACCTGGATACTGACAAATTTTTAGAGTTCTGTAACTCAGCAGGAAATAATGCAACCCTAATTAATGGGATGGGGTTATTTTGCTGTCTATCAAGGCAATTCTCTCAAATCTCGTGAAGTTATAAAACTGAAATTTATTATGACATATTTAAGTCGGTAGTCTCTTAAAGAACAGAAAAAGTCAAAATTCTAAATCAAACCAATCAAAAGATAAGACTATATGTTTAATTTTGTTGCATTTATATGAATATCGCTACGTTATAACAACCTATAGGGAACATCCCGTTCCCTTCCCGTTCAACTTCCCGTTGAACTTGAGTTATGAAACTTGGCAAGTAATTAGAATTTATAACAGGAAAAAATCCGAATATTGTAAATTTACAAATAACCATTACAAACTTACTTACTTGATACATACAAGCGCATATGTGTAGCTACAAGGTCATCGTGACCTTCACAACTATTTTTATCCCTCCAAATGCACGGCGCGGCATTAATGTCCACAAAATGTCTCGAAATTAGGCGAAAAATGTGTAAAACAACTAATATATTGAAATAAATAATTTAATTTAAATTTTTATAAATATATTATTTAATTTGTTGTCACAGGAGGACGAGCGACACGAGCGACAGGTTATCATGAACGCGTCGCGAACACTCGGTTTCAATGACTCCAGTGGTAAGTAGCTTAATTATTATTTTTAGTTTTACGCTTTATCCCGCAAAAAGTCTAGATAAAGAGTGATACTAAGTACCAATATTGCGTGTTCAATGGCGGAACTTAACGCCGCACGTTGACTTACCAGAATGCAGAAATGTAAACTTGGGTTGTACCATAAACATAGTCGTTATAGTCAGACTACCCCAATATGCCACAATAGTTAAACTTATACCAGGCATAAACAGTTTAGGATCATGTAACTTGTAGTAAAATCTTATAAAATATATGATTATCATATGATCACAACATGGAAATTTTAGCGAGATTTATTCAATATCTTATAATATCAATATCATAATAAAGTTATCATTAGATACATAGATTTATAGGCAATAAATCGGAAACGAACTTATTCCATCCAGATGCTGTTCTTTGCCACGAAAGCATAAATAATATATAAAATATCTTTCTTTATTTTTTTAAGCTTCACGCTGTATCCCGCACATATCAGGATAGGCCGAAGGAACCGTAGGTAGAAGGAACCTAGTGTTAAGACACTCCGTTCCCCGCTTTCCGCCTTTCAAGGCATTGCCTGTTGAGTGGCGGAACTCGAACGCCGCGCTTTGCCTTGTTGTCAGAGCGAATAAAATAAAAATACATTGTATTAATATTAAAATAAAGTACCCAATTTAAACAAAAGTAACTTCGTATGTAAATAAAAAAAAAACATTTATTTACATTACGAAATATGTATATTTCCTCAAAAATATGTTTCTTAATAAACATTTAGGTTGTACAATCAATGAAACTTGACATAAAAAATCTTAAAAAAACTTACATTTCTAGCCATTTTGAATTACAAAAACGTATTTGTAAACGCTAACACTCTAGGCATTTGCATAAAGAGCACGAACAAAAAAATATAAAAAAGGTCGCTTATTGCCTATGCTTGGGAAACTTGGGTGTGTCCTTAATCCAATTATGACTGGAAGCAGAGAATGTAAATATTGTAGAAGTGACTTTTAAAGAGTCGTTGATTGTAGACATTTTTATTTTCATCTTTGTATTTACGTAGATTATATAATATTTTTCTTATAAATGCCTAAAAATTATATATTATACAAAATTTCTGTATAATTGAACTGATTTTTACAAGCTTAAACAGTTAATTAATAACTAAATCGTAAACACGACGGTTGTGAGTTTGATTCCCACTCGAGGGAATTTATTTTTATTGTCCTCGCTCTGGTAAGAAGATAATGCGCAGCATTGAACTCCGCCACTCAACACTCAATGTGTCTACGTGCAGATGGTAGAAACGGAAAATCTTTACACTAAATAAAGTAACTAAACTATATATATATATATATATATATATATATATATATATATATATAATATATATATATATATATATATATATATATATATATATATATATATATATATATAGATATATATATATATATATATATATATATATATATATTTAGATTTATTTAATGGCAACGAATGTCACTTCCCGTCCGCCTTTAGCTCTATGACTTCACACTCCACTGGCCGCAAATGCTGACAATTTCTTAATGAATTTAAAATATGCGCCGTCATTCACCGTGGCCAGTATTTATTAGTGTGAGCTGCAGTTTATTTCGGTTGAAGCTTTTACTTGTTTGGTAAAGCTTTAATGTTATTGTGGAAATTGTGACGTAAATATTACAATTTCTTATATATTTCTCGATAGATATATCTAAAGTATTATTAACATATTAAGGAAAGAATAATTTCAACGGAGCAGAACTGCACTTTTTTTGTAATAGATATGATTCATATTTTTGGAAGCGATATGAACTATCTTTAAAATGTGAACTAAACACCATTACTTTCCCTATATATGTACCTACACATGTTACAAAACAGCAAACTAGAACAAAATTAAACAAGATGAATCCAAGTGAAATATCGTTCTGCACCAAGTCTTGCACTTTATAATTGAATCATACACAAATTGCGTATTCAGTAAGTTGAGCCATACAAACTTTCTGCTCATATTAAGTTCTTCTCTAGGATATAATTTCATTTATTATAATTTTTTGTAATTTTGTGAGCTTTTTATCCTAAAAATAGAGAATGGAGCACAAATACCTAAGGTCCCCATATACTTATTACGCCTCGTCCATCGTCGTTTACCTCTCTACATACCCTGCGTCAGGTCCTCATGCTTCTTAAATTACTTTTCTCCAGTATAGTGTCGTCTCGAGGGTCAACTGAGTTCCTCCCTACCTCTCTCACCACTAGCTCTTGCTTCATATATCTTTTACACCATTCTTTCATCACACCTAAACACGTTTTTCTTCATTTTTACTGCCATTGCCGTATATTTGGTCTGCTAAACTGACTGACAGGATATACGTCCTGTAAAGAGATTGCATCTCTACAGCAATCAAGAGGGTTTAGAATATTGTATACTTTCGTGTATTTGTGTATGGTGGCACAGCGTTTGTGTATTAACATAATAGTTGTAAGTTTTAATCCCATTCAGTGAAATGATAATAATAAATTATTTTCCATTACCCGCATTATTGAAATCGAGTGGAACGTGGTACACAGATTATATTAATTAGCAAATAAAGCTGAGCAGAACAACCCTGGAACGATACTGGAAAATATATTTTTATATCAATATATATAAAACAATAATAATATAAAAATGAATAGTTTTTTTGTTTGTCTGTTTGTTTGAACGCGTTAATCTCAGGAACTACTGGTTCGGATGGACTTTTTTGTTTGTGTTGAATAGTCTATTTATTGACAGATGATATAGGCTATATAACATCACGCTATGACTAATAGGAGAGTAGCAGCAATAAAATATTATGAACCGGCGGTCGCTAGTCCAGTATAAATATGCTAAATTATGTAACAGTCTTGAAAAAAAAGAACATTTTCGTGCTAGATGGCAAAATTCAACGCCGACTTATAGTTTAAAACCCGAGAATAATGTTTCGGTATACTTTTTATTATTTAAAAAAAATCATATAAAATTTGTACCCCCGCCTCATGGAAACTGTCCAAGCTACTACCACTAAGCCATGCGTTCTTTATATTATTTCTTTGTCATTTTAAATATACCCCTGAGTATATCAAACCTATAACTATGAAATTTATAAACCGGCACTGTACTACTGAGTCACAGTACGAATGTAATTGAATCATATACAAAAATTGCATATTCACTATGTTTAACGTTTCTTCCATATTCTCTTCCATTTACTATGTGTTCCTAAATTTAAAAAAAAACATGTTGTATTTTTATAGTCCAAACTAGTTTAGCTTTCGTCCTTCCCTCTACACTATATATCTGTTATTTCTGGAAATAAAAATATGACTTTTTTCTAACAAACTATGGAAATGATAACGGCAGTATGTCTAACGGTCACGTACGCTTTTGCAAATACAGCGCCTTTTTCATGCCAATCGTGTAACGGTTACACTTTTTTGTGAATATATCAATAATATAATAAAATCATTATTTGCATAGTAAATAATCCTCATTGGTTCCAGTCAAAATATGATATAAGGCTAAATTGGGCTGTATGTAAATTATTTTCATTTCTCTCTAGTAAAACTTTATTGATGTGCAAAGAGAATCCAGAGAGAAGAGGAAAGAGATGACCAAAACAGTATAATATCTCAGTTATGCCGCTTTTGGCATAAGTACACACTTAAATGTAAATACAAAATGGATCTCATAATCTTTATTGAATAATTATGTTTAATTAACGTATCATTCCAATTTCCAACGAGTCAAGCGTTAACGACCTGCTCATTGATACGTGAGATTTATTAATTTATAATATAGCTAATATATACTTCTATACTAATATTATAAAGCTAAAAAAGCTTTTTTTGGTTGAACTTTCTAATCTTTTTTAACATTTATTGCACATATATTTATCGAAGATAGCTTTGTCACACAACGTTAGACTAAATAATGTTTTTTGTAACATGTAACAGATGTGTAAGTCACCTTGGGCACTCAGTTTGGTCATTTGTCATACACAGTACACACAGAGTCTTACAATTATAATTACATTTATTTGGGGTCAAGACGTGGATAAAACAACATAAATATAACTATAACTATATATTTATATATATATATATATATATATATATATATATATATATATATATATATATATATATATATATATATATATATATACGACGCTCTGCTCCACACTTCCTGCGCTAATTTCAAGACATTGCCTGAGTGGTCTTCCACCAGAGCGATGATTTTCCTCGCTCAAAAATAGTTTGTTACTCCAAGCGGGAATCGAACCTACAACTGTCGCGTAAAGTAATATGATTAAATGAAAACTAACAAAAGTTACAAACCATAATATGTCCGTGGCGTAAGAAGTATTCACAAAAAGGGCACTACATTTTCCAAAAGCTATACAGTGTCAATACATTCGTAGAATCGAAACAACCATAGACACAAAAGCTTATAATGAGAGCTATGTAATATAATTAGCTGTAAAATACAAAGTTACACAAACAGTGTTCCAAGATTTTGGATCAAGTTGAATTAAGTTGGTATCTGACTAGTAATTTACGACCTGAGCGAACGATTAGAGTAACCTTTTGGCTTTACCTTAGAACAGTGAAAGTATAATAGAAATGCTTGTTATTGTGATTATTAAATGCTTATATGTTTATTTGTCAAATAATATATTTTATTATAAAAGTCATTATCAATGTTGAAATTAATAAGTCCTACTGCAAAGTTTTCAGTATATAAAAAAAATGTGAAGTTTTTAAATGCCAATTGTATATTACGATTTTAAAATGACCCAGATTCTTATACAAAACAATTATTTTAGTTATTATTAGAATATTATTATTATTAATATTATTTTTAGAATATTATTTTATACTTCAGCATTATCTTTCCATAAAAAGAACTGCTGTCAGGAGATTCGCCTTTAAGCGAGTCATTTTAATATACACGCACATACCACGTCTACGAGCTCTATGCTCTATAGAGACAATTAAAGTAAGATTTGGTGCAACTCAATGGTAGTCCCCTACTAACCAGGATATCAGATTTATCTCTTTGGATTTATTTAGAACAAATTGTTATTGCTATAAAGTCTAGCTCACACAAATATATATATATATATATATATATATATATATATATATATATATATATATATATATATATATATATATATATATATATATATATATATATATATATATATATATATATATATATATATATATATATATATATATATATATATGTATATATATATATATATATATATATATATATATATATATATATATATATATATATATATATATATATAATGTGGGGAACGGACTTTCTTAATATTAGATTCCTTCTACGGGAAAAATAACGTGAATTTATTTATTTGTTTACTAAGAAATCATTTACTTTTCAATTTCATGCTTTTACCCCAAAAGAAAGAAAGACTTTCCACCACAATTCGAGACACTATGTAATGATTAGCGGAACTTAACGCCGCGTTTTCATTGATTCCACACATTTCATTCCTTTTAACAGACCTTATGTGTTGGCAAAATATAGTATTTCAAATATAGACAATGGGTTCGCAGTGGCAGTGCGTCTGACTGTAAACGCGACGGTTGTAGGATCGATTCCCACTCAATAGACTGAATGATGAAGCTTTCATAAAAAAATAAAGCGCGGCGTTAAGTACCGCCACTCAATACTTTACTACGTGTTGAATAGCGTTATATATCAATATTTATCGTAAATTGAGCGGAAAGTGTATAACGATATGTTTTCCTCTAAATTCCCTCTGCTATATAATATATAAACTTAAAAAATTAACCGATAATTATCAATTATGAAATTAGACGTAGCCCAATTGTATAACGGTGGCATTATATTTTTCAGTTTATCATATTGTTAAAGTACACGAGTGGTTTGCATTTTCAGCACGAAAACTCATTAAGGCTTTGAAGGTCATATTTGACTAGGACTTAGTTTAACGAGACTCAACTTGTATTTCACTGTGTTTTAAAATATATTCAAATTGAATTGTACTACAATAAAAATAAAAAAAAAAACATACTGTCAGTCAGTATGTTTTTTTTATTGAAAAATTTTATATAAGGCAAACAAGCGTTCGTGCGTATGACACTAGCAGCGATGGTCGTAGGTTCGAATCCCACTCAGGAAGATTGTTGTTACCTCTTACAAAGTGGTTATCAGCCCCTTTACTCGGCAATAGTAGAGCTCGCTGTACTTCGTTCTTTAGTAGTTACTGAACTGAACGTTAGAAACGCGCCTTTTTATTAAATTTTCATTATTTCAACTTAGTTTTTTTTTTAAATCGAATGAAATCTCGAATATTAACATCTTCCACAACTTCTTTTACTAACGAATTTATGATACAACTGATCACTATTTATTTTATACCTTTTCTAGGTCTTTTAACCTTTTTACGCGTACCCTTCGTAGCCATAAATTTGAAAACTACACCACTTTTAATTTATATTTATTTAATTAATGTGAAAAACTTAAAGCTTTTTAATAATACAAACCATCTGTTTGTAGGAGAAATCTATTTATATATAAAATATCCAAGTATGGGTATAATAAAACATTAAAGTAGCCAATATCTCTGAAGAGTCAGTTTAACGGCCTCCATAAACGATGACACTAAAAGATATTTATCTATATATACATACATATATGGTATGTACAAATATTAAGCTCATTTTAATAGAGTTTTTCATTTTGTTCATACCATTTCAAAGTTATAAAAAGAAAATGCCTGACATATGAAAATGATGTCTACATTTACTGAATATATGTATAAGTTTAAATTGTACATTTATATGATACACATGTATATGATTACAACCAAAATACTAGCTGGGTAAAAGCTAAAACAAAAAAAGCAAACTCGATGGTTGAGAATTTTGTGAAACCATTCATTAGAAATAACTTTATATATTTTTTGATACACAAGAAAATTTAATATTATTTTGCAAATAAAAGGATTAAAAACGGGACTCATTTACATTTTGCAGGATTTCTTGGGATAAAATTAAACGGTTGAGGCATGGGACGCCGGTCGGTCAATTATAAACTGCAACTTATGACTCGCTATAAATGTAATAAAAAAATGTAAAAACTGGAATTGGTTCTAGCAATGAGGAACGGAATGTCTTAACAGTAGGTTCCCTCTGCCTACAGGGTCTGCTTTCCTACTTAATCTACTCCACTTTACACGGTCTTGAGCATCCTCAGTGGTTAGTCCACTGGCTCTCATGTCCTGCGTCATGACGTCCAGCCATCGCTTCCTTGGGCGTCCGGGGGGTCTTACTCCAGGGAAAGACATATCTAGGCATTTTCTTCCGACGTAGTTCTTAGGCCGGCGCATAACGTGGCCATACCATCTCAGGCGACGCTCTTGGAGCTTATCCGCTACGTCACGGACCTCAAGACTACCTCGAATGAATGTGTTGCGTATGCGGTCAGCCCGAGTAACGCCATACATCCACCTCAGCATCTTCATCTCCGTTACGTGAAGCTCCTGAGTGTGCCGAAATAATGCTGGCCAACATTCGCTGCCGTATAAAAGAACTGGTTGGATCATGCTCTTGCGGTATTCTGCGATCGCTGACCACACCAGTGACCTCCCGCCATTTGGCCCAAGCAGCGCTAACCCAGGCGTGGACATCGTAGTCGATGTCTCCGGACACGTGCATAATGGATCCAAGGTACCTGAACTTCTCCGACTTAACGGGTGGCTCAGGCCTGATGTGGCTGGTGCTCGAGTCTGGGTTCCCGCAAGCCATGTACTCGGTCTTTAACACATTCAGTTTAAGACCACCGTTCTCAAGCGCACCCTTCATCGCATACATGCGCATGCTGCATCGCGGCATACAGTCAAAGGCCTTCTACAGGTCTAAGAATGCCACATGCAGAGCTCTCCTCTTTTCCCTGTACGCCTTCATCAAAATTCTGAGGGCAAAAATGGCGTCCGTAGTGCCTGATCCTAGCAGAAATCCATACTGAGACTCAGAAACAGTACACTCTCGGCAGAGCCTGAGGGCGATCACGCGCTCGAAAAGCTTCATGGTGTGTCTCATAATATTAATGCCCCTGGAACTACCGCAATCCTGAACACTGCCCCTTCCCTTGTAAAAAGGAGTAGCAAAACTATGCCGCCATTGATGTGGCATCGACCCAGTGTTTAAAATACGGTTAAAAAGATCAGTAAGCATGAGCACACCACGAGAGCCCAACGATTTCACGCTTCGATTGAAATGTCGTCAGGTCCCACCGCCTTGCCGTTCTTCATGCGTCGAAGACAATTCCGAGTTTCATCAAGGGTTATTGGGGCAATAAGTCCCAGATTAGGAGGTGGTTCAGACGGAAAACTACCCGGATGCTGAGTATTCAGCAGCTCCAAGAAGTAACTTCTCCACCTCTCCTTCACAGAAGCATAATTACAAAGCAGCTTGCCCTGGGAATCTCTGACGCAAAGACATTTTGTGATATCTTGCGTCACTTTATTCCGAGCACGTGCCAATTTAGTAGATGAGCTTCTGCCCCTCCACAGTTTCAAGTTTATCATATAGAGGTAATAAACTTTCACTGCGGGCTCTGGCTACAGCTCTTTTGCTGGCACGTTTCACTGCTATCTACTCCAGTCTGTCTTCAGGAGAGTTGGAACGCTGCCACTCCTTAAAAGCAGTCTTCTTATTATGAATCACCTTTTGTACCTTGTCATTCCACCACCAGAAACGCCAAGAACATGTTTACCAGCCGTAATTGCTGACTAAGCTCGATCCCACGCATCCTGAGCAGTTTCGGTGTTAGTTGATAAATTTTGACTGTTAACCTCTGCCAGAAAATTAGTCTGCATTGTTCCATTCAGCAACCACCACTTGATCTTAGACTTACGCGTCTCGGCTAATTTCTTTATCGGGGTAACGACATAATACATGATAAGAAGACGATGTTGGGGCGTGAGGCTTTCACCAGGAATGACTTTACAGTAAGTTACCTTGCCAATATGACACCGCCTGGTCAATAAATAATCTATTTGAGTTGAGTAGAGTCCACTCGCATTCGTAATAAGATGCTGCGGACTCTCTTGGAAGAACGTATTCACGATGGCCAGATTCAGATGCAATACAGGTTCTTAGGATATTTTCGCCCTCTATATTGCGGCGACCGTGACCAAAACCACCGTGGACACGTTCATACGTATCCGCAGCCTTACCCACGTGACCGTTAAGGTCTCCCCCAACTATGATCACCTCGGTAGATGGTATAGCGAGTAGAACCTCTTCATATTGCTCCCAGAATGACTCCTTTTCGGCCTCGTTACAACCAGCCTGGGGAGCGTATGCACTGATTAAGTTGGCGATAGCCCCCTCAACCAGTACCTTCACCCGCATCAGGTGGTCACTGCGTCGGTCAACTTCGATGAGACCATTCCGTAGCTCTTCAGATAAAACTACTGCTACACCAGTTTTGCCGGAAGGAGACCCAGTGTATATGAGCTGATAACCCTGTCCGATGATACGGGACTTATTGCCCTTCCAGCGCGTGTACTGTAGGAAAGCACGCTGGATCCGACGCCTCATGAGTACATCTGTTAGTTCCCTGCATCGTCTGGTTAGAGAGCCAATATTCCACGTTGCAAAGCGGAGTTTCCTTTTGGGTACTATCTTTATTAGCCACGTCCGTACTTGACACGGCCGCCCTTTCCCATTTAACACAAGTGTAGGGCGATGTGCCTCCGCGTCGTTTAGCGGCGACGCCCTAGCCGTACCCAGCAACATCTTTTGTCTTTCCATATAAGTGGCAGGTGGCGGCTTTTTAATGGAGCGATTGCCATCTGACTTCCAAAACCCATTTTTGTGGGAAAAGTCAAGGATGAGAGCGGAAAAGATTAGTAAAGAAAGTAAAGATTAGTAGGGGACGGGGGGTTAAGGACACCACTTTAATGGATTGGAAAGGAGTATGACAGTGGTGGCTCGAAGATCCGGACACCCTCTGGATATATATATATATATATATATATATATATATATATATATATATATATATATATATATATATATATATAACAAGAGGCAAGGCAACATTTAATTTTCATAAACAAGGCTTAGATTTTCAATTACATTGGCCCGCGGTATAAATTTTTAAGTGTTCAATAAAGCGGTTAAAGTAAATTGAGAGGGCGCTTAATAGGATTTGGCCTATAAAGAATGAAATAGCTTTCAGATAAGTTCTCATGTAACCAGTTTTTTAATATGGACCAGACGATAAGTTGTAATGTATATAATTATAATTTTTATTCAGCTCCACTCTTTGCCTAACATATAGATATAAAGCAGGGTTGGCAGAGAAAAACTTACGAGTCATAAATTGCTATCTAATTTCTGCCTGAATTTCGAGATATTTTAATGTGTTGCGTAACTCAACGCCTCAATTTATTTCACAGAGTAGAAGTTAAAACCACAGACATGGTGATTTGAGTTAGATACTGTTCCAATTAGATAGCCTCTTATATTGTAGAGTAAGCCGTTGTGGCGCAGTTGAGTTACCTATTTGTTATATGACGTTCACTGTCTTCTGGGGCTGATAATGTTTAAAAGAAACTTATATTCGTTGAGTTTGTGCTTTACATATATATGTATAACACGCCTTTTCAAATGCCTTAGAATTTTTAGAAAATCTAAATAATAATTTGAGCTTAGTGGAAATCGAATCCGCGAATTTTAAATACCGTCCAAGCTTTTGATTTTTTTATATGTTTGTTACGTTTTTTTAACTACCGCCTTTTCAGGTTTTTACAAATTTCAGGTGCTCAAAGATTTTCGATATCCTCTATGTGAATTTTTTCTATGTTTTCCAAATTTTTTACTTTTCTTTAATAACACTTTAAAAAGTTTGTATGCCCAAGACTAATATACAGCTATTCGTAAATTAATTACTAAAATATATATATGGGCAGTGCCAGTAGAACTGCCATGCCTATAAAGTACAGATATATTTAGTTTTTATAAAATAAACTATATAGAGCTTCCCACTTTATCCCTTTAAGGTATACTGTAAGGTAGATATAGAGAACCTAGCAGTGGCGAAGTTCCGTATAACACGATTCCCAACGGATTACCTTCTGTTAATTTTAATATTAAATAACAATTATTATTACTCAAAGATTTAAGCGCCAGAAAATATACAATATTATAGTTTAAATAAATAAGGTTTGAATAACTAATAATAATTAAATAAATAAAACGAAAATTCAGTAAGGTAAGTAACGTCACTAATCTACAAAGCGTTGTTTCCATATAAAACCGACCGCAATAGTGATCTGTGTTCAACAAACATTGAGAAATACGATCGTGAATAGCAATTTTTGACTATTGTTCGAAAACACCATTGACGATAGATTCGTTGTTTTTTTTTTATATTTTCACACTTTTCTATACAATTGGAGTGAAAGATGGCTATGGATACTTTTTTACCATATATGATACTAATACCTATATGTGATTTTTCTACTTTTTTTTTTAGATTCACACTGTACCATACCATACGATACCATATAATAAGGAGTGGCCGAGCCGGTAGCAGCTTCGTGTAGGACTGACACTACTGACACTACAATGTAAATTAACGATTCATAAGTGCTTGTAATGGCCTAATTGAATAAAGAATATTTTGATTTTGATTGACTTTTCTCCAATTTTCGAGACATTTCATGTTGAGTGGCGAGGAAATGAAAATATGTCATTTTCCCGAGTGAAGAACCCATAAACCATCTTTTATATATATTAGGTATATAATATGAAAATTAATGTCGGTAACTAGTGAAAAGTTATTAAATTATTCTTCACTCGGTACTCAATCAAAAAATGATACAACTGGGCCGTGTCTGACCAAATATAGTATAAACTAATTCAAATTACACTTTGGATATTTTTAATACGAAAAAATATAAATATAACTTACACGGTTGATAAGGAGTATTTAGATTTATAACCCAGTACATAATACACCTTAAGTTCTTTAGAGATTGAAGAAAAAATGTATTCTCTTTAAATGAAACACGTCCTGTGATCATAGGATAGTCTATGGTTACTGTAAAGTGTTCGAAACGTCTCTTTATTTAAAAAATCAGTAAAAAATTAATTCGCGTTTCTTAGACATTTATACAAATCAAAATACATACTTTTTTAAAAAAAATATCAATATTTCTTTTCCTAGTGTAGAATTATAGTATATTTTTAAAAAGTAATAAAAATCTCTCTCTCTTCCCAGATGAAGTCACAACAGAGTGGTTCAACTGTTCGTGGGTGGACGCGGTGACATGGGGATGCAACGGGACACTGAGTGTCAGTCACAACGCGACCGCCACCGACGTCACGTCGCTCGTCCTCATGGCGGTCACGTCTGTTGTCCTAGCTCTAATCATCCTAGCTACTATTGTCGGTGAGTATATTAGAATTGTTTTTCAGTATCTGGTAATGATGAATTGGATTCAATTTCCATTCATTTCATTTCGCCTCTCATTAAGCATAGATTTGAAACTATGCAGAAAGATGAGAACGGAGTGTGTCAGCACTACACTTTCCTCTGTCCTATTAAGGTAGGTCAAATTGAGGCAGGCTTTAATTAAAATACAAATCTTTCTATGGAATTATCGGATGTTTACAGATTAATTTGAGCCGGAGACATAGGGAGAAATTTAAAAATATTCATATATTTTTGACTAGAATTTTTTCTTTTTAGTTGTATGTAATCACTATTTTTTTATTTATAACCAGATAGATACTTTAACCACGTATACAATACCTATAGTATACAAAATTTGCTACCATATCAAAGGAAATAGCCGAATGGCATAATGAAATTAATAAAATATATTCACGCTTCTCGCTGTATCCCGCACGCGCCCGCCCGCGGTAGGCAAAAGGAACCGTAGCCAGAAGGAAATTAGTGTTAAGACACTCCGTTCACCGCTTTCCGCCCTTCGAGGCATTAATAAATTCTTCGAGGCATTTTTAAATAACTTTATTATTCAACTACTTATACTTAAACGCATACAAACATACAGAATATAGATAATTAGTCTTTAGTAGAGCGTCTGATCGTCTTTGGCGAATCAAGAAGTTATTTCATAATGATTTTTATATTTTACAATATGACTATCATGGAACTAAAATAGCAAATTAAAATTCATCTTTTTACTCTTAGTAAAAAAGAACTATCTTAACGCTAAATTCTCTCAAGCAAAAAAAAATGTCAAGTAAAAAATTTGTATTTGTAATATATATAATTTGTATAGAATGAGGAAACTATATAAGAATCAAACAAATGAAATTCATTTGACTTAAGGTACTGTGCTACCACAACAATAAAATGGAACCATTAAAGTGTACGCAAAAAAATACAATGAGCATGTGAAGGTCTTCTTCGTCTCTTATTCTAACCAAATCGAGAAAAAATTATATAGAAAAAATTAAAATTATCGAGGAAAAATTATATAAAAATGAAAATTTTACTCATATGGAATAAAAACTCACGACGAAAACAAAACTTTCCTTAAATATTTAATTCTAGTGTACTCATTTGTCTTGAAACAACTTTGTTAGTTATCTATTTGTTTTTTAGGCCGCCGTTAAAATTTACCAAATTTTTTGGAGACTGGATAGGACAATGTAATTCATCATAGATTTTAGTAGACCTTGGCCACGTGGACTAAAAATTTCATTGAATCTTTAAGGGGTATTCAGATTTTTAGTAACGTAATTCAATTAAAAAAGGTAGATAGATATAAGTGAGAATACTTCATATATTATTTAACAAATTATACATATTTAGACTTATTACGATAGTCAATAATGTTGCAATAAATAGCTATATAACTCACAAATTTCTGATATTAGCTTGAACAAAGTTCGCTTATATAAGCTTACATATATATACATATACACATATCTTCACGCTTTATCCCTAGTGGGGTAGTTAGAAAGAACGGAGCGCCAAACGCTGCGGTCCCTGTATACCTCTTTCGCCTCGTCTACTGTTATCAACCTCTTCAAACATGCTCTCCAAGGCGTCCTCATGCTTTTCACATGACCTTCCTCCAGTATCTTCGACACTTATGTTTTCGAAGGTCAATCGAGGTTTCCCTTTACCTCACTTACCATTCACTTTTGCTTCATGTATATTTTTTATCGTTCTTTCATCACTTATTCTCTCGACGTGTCTAAACCACGAGAGCACGTTCTTCTTCATTCTTACTATGACATCCTCGCTACCAGCGAGCCCCCATCTACCATTCTGTGTGTCTTTTTGTTGCGGATTCGGTCAGTTAAGCTGATTCCGCATATCCTTCGAAGAGACCGCATCTCCACAGCATTCAACTTTCTTTCATCATTCTTCTGCAATACCCACGTTACACTGCCATATAACAGCGTCGGCACCAGGACTGCATTTTGTACGGCCAACCGTGCAACTACACTGACGTTTCACCGTCTCATTTATGCAGCTATTAATCAAGCACCGTTCATTCTGTTACCGGCAGCAATACGCCTTTCCACATCCACTTTCGTATCTTCCATCTCTACTTAACATACTTCTCAGACATACTTGTTCTATTAAGTTTCCATTCATAAAAGTATTGCCGTCCTTTTTTCGTCTCTTTCAAATACGAGAACCTTTGTCTTACTTGCATTATATAAGATTATTAAGGCAAATATTATCATTACTATTTAGTATGACGTCAATCATCGTTAATAATAGTTAATATCATTATTGTTGAAACATTACATAGAGAAACTTAGTTCTAGGACACAGGCATCAGATTAACAACCATATATCCTGCTGTTTCTATGGTGGCAAGATTCTTTTCGTAACTCTATATCATAATTTTCATAATCCTAGACAACTCACATAGTATATTATGCTAACATGGTCCTCAAAAGGCATACAAGACATTTCATTATGTCCAAACACCAATATTTTTCTAATCATACTAATATTATTAGGATATTTGGCAGCATTTTTTACTGGCATCTATCCAAATTAGTACAACGTAACCGGTATGGGAATCTGAGCAAAACTGCCGTACATAAAACAGCTAACGGGAGCCCATAATAATTCGTATTCAGTTTGTCCGTGCCAATTCAATCCTGTACCGAAATAGATGGAATGAATACATTGTTTACGTCATCGCAGAAGTTTACTTACAAAGATAAGTTTTCTTATATAAAAGATACTTGTCAGAATTTATTTGAATATTGTATATGGAGATGGCGTCGTTCACTAAAAAGCATGTAATTAGCATTACCATCGTAAGTGAATTCTCATTTTGCTTTATAACAAACTTGTCATTATTAGGCAGAGAGAAAATAATGGCAAGAGACCCCGTTCTCCGCCCAGTTCTGGTTTCATTGGACTACATTCCTTCTAAAAATGATGCTAGAAATAAAGATATAATGTATATCACCAAATGTAAAATATACACGTATTCAAGAAATATAAGTCAATTGTCATCTCAATTGCTTTTTAAAATAATAGACAGTACAAAATTTATTTAGATATATATATATATATATATATATATATATATATATATATATATATATATATATATATATATATATATATATATATATATATATATATATATATAGATAGACAGATATATGATAGATCTTGGTGCATACTATAACAATATACGATTTTTGCATATATAAACCTCGACATCAGTTTCTAAAACACTGGAATCAAGAGCAACTCTATATTGCATGAAAGCTTTAAAAATAATATGACCCAAATTTATTTCAATACAATTTTCATTTTTAAAGCAATATTTTAAAAACGTCAATACGGCTGTAACTCAATATTGCTATACAGATATTATTATAAAGATTATCTATTAACGTGAAGAAATCTATACTAATAAATCAAATTGAAGTGTCTGTTTATAATAATAATAATAATAATACAATAACCGCTTTTTACTACACGCGTATGAATATATACGGTATATAGGAGTATACCAAAATAACATTTTTTTAACATTTTTGTCTGGATGTGTGTTTTGTCTCGCTAATCTCTGAAACAGTTGGACCGATTTTGACCGGACTTTCACTGACAGGGAGCTGATGTAACAAGGAGTAATTTAGGTTAATTTTATTTTAGAAAAAAATATGTTATTAGAGTAAATACAAGAATACTGAATGATTTTCTATAATATATCGAAACGAAGCGACGAGCGGGTCGCAATTCTAAAATATATAGATATTTATTTTAATAACTTTGACAAATTCAACATTTAAATTTTTCAAATTCATTAGGTATGTGAATGTCAAATATATCAAAGACATTCAAACATCTACTGAGCTAATTATTACCCCTGTGAGATTTGAACCAGCATCCCTAGTATTCAACCAATTATGTCCCAACTACACCCCAATGGCGTCGTTTGCCCTAATTTGTTCGAAAAACAGGAAAAGTTAATCAACACCGAATGAATAATTATCCAATGTAGATAATTAAATTCTTTTGACCAAGAGCGCCGGAAAATTGAAACCGATTAAAACAATGAGTGTAACTAAGTGTTTTTCCACTGCCTCTGCCTTTGTTTTCTTAATTCCAATTCAATTAGGCTAATATTTCAGAATTTTCTCACCATTAAAAATTACCAGCTTAAGTATAAAAATAAAATGATGTAGAGATTATTGAAGCTTAAAAGTTGATTATAAACGTCAAAAGGCTCGGTCTTTGACATGTTTAATAATAAAAAAAAGTTTCACTAGTTAATGAATTAATTGTATAGCATTTTATAGGAAATCTGTGGAAACCCAGATGTAGGTATTATATCACCATTCTTGAGTTCTGGTCCCATTTCCCATCTGAGTCACAAAAACAACCAGTGATCATTTACCATAAACGGAGCATATCATGGTGTATACTCGTATGTATCTCACATGTATTTGTCCTAGTAATGGTTAGTTCTAATTAATTTTAAATTTAGTTTAAACAAGCTTAAACTTGTTCTGAATAACAATTGCTTTAGATTGCTATGTACATTTATTTGTATCGATCTAGTATTATTCTTAGCTATTTAAATATGGAAATAGTAAGCGGAGCACAGCGAGCAACAATATTGAAAAGTATGGATCTGAAACGATTATTAAAAAAGTTTTTATGTCGAATTTTTTATTCGCCGTTGCACATGCTGTCCGAGTCCGAGCTGTTATTGGCGAGGAAAGCTGTAAACGAGAAGTTTCTTAATTTAATTTTGGCTTACAAATAATAATATTTATTTATATTAAAAGTTTTGCAGAAAGTCGGGCACTCCATCTGCTTTTCCGGCTATATCCGAAATATAGCAAGAAGATATTTTTTTTATATTTAATATTCATCGTTGTCATCGAGATGCCAACATGGTGCATGGATTTCAGATTATTTATGTAATTTCTATATACAGAGATTATCTTAGCGCCGTTTGACTGCCTATCACTATATACTATAAATGCGATGATTTCGAGTGCGATTTTCACTTGAATTAATCAATAAAAATATACCAAGAACTAAAAAATATATTAAATTTTCTATAAAATGCCTGATTTAAAGATAAAAAAATAAGAATATCTGTAAGTAATAATTAATTTATAATTCTTAAAAGTGTATAATGACTCTTAATCTGATGAAGACGATGAAAGCTGATGAGTCTAAAAATGAAAAATAGTCACAATATAAAATAATTACTGTTTTTCATTTTTTTAAAGTAATAACAAGATTATATGCTTGTTGAACAAGTGAAGTGGTAATCTTAAAATAAGTAATTTATAAAGCTACTTTAAAAAGTTTGCGAAGAGCACTCAACTAAAATGATGCTCGACTTGCTAACTTCGTACAGTTGTTTGTAAACTGAATCGTTCCCGACACTGTGGTCTATCGATTTTCTACTTTAATTGTATTCAAACTTCGATGGATGTGTATGGCCTTTATTGGCATATCTATCGTATATTCCCTTACAGTTCCTAATAATACGTATTATACGTACATAATACGATACTAATTACGGTATTAGATTGTATGATTCCAGGTTGCGTTGAATATTCAATTTCGAGTCCCTAATTAGGATAAAATAGATTTATATTGAAAAAAAATATATAAATAAAAAAAATCTCAATATATGACAACAAAAAAAAAAAACAAAAATATAAACGGAATCTTTAGATTTAATATTGATTACAGGCGAGTATACAAACCAAACATACGTACGTCTCAAGCTATAGTTACTGAACTGCTTCAGCTTCACGCTTTAACCCGCTTATCCCGCATCCCGCACCGCACATTCAGTGTGTGTACATGGTCTTTTTTTAATTTATCACTAATTTACGTGGTTTTTTATCTTATATATTATTGTTATTATTACGCTTTTATTAACACTATAATCGTTAAAAAGTTTGTACCAAAAAATTTTATAATTTTATCGTTTTCCCCCGCAGTTTAGTATCTAATACCTTTTCCAATTAGCTATTACCTATTGAGAAGAAAAAGCTTTGCAAACATTTATAATGACTAATAACCATTCAATATTACTTGACATTAAGCCCCGCATATTAGTTTTTTTCTTACTGTGTCGACGTCAACAACCTACCTGCCAGAGTGTAAGCCACGGGTATTCCTCTGACGTGGCTTAATACGCCGTGGAGAAACATCTGCTTCTATCCTTTCATAATGAGAGCAGAATGACGAAACACTAAATTATACATAAAAAAAATGTTTATAAAAATTGCAAATAAAGTATCTGTTAAATAAATGAAAATAGTAAATAATATAAATTATATACTTTTTTAAATCATATTTTCGTAAAAATAATTTTTTAGATCAATTCAATGATATTCCACTTGAGATTTGTCATTTTTATTTTTATTGCTTCTATGGTGGATTTTATTTATTACTAGATTTTTGACAAGTCGACTCATTATGAAAATTGATCTACGTTTCGTATCTACTACACCACATACGATACACATCCATACATATACTGTTCTCCTTTGCTTTCAGTTCGAGAATTTTCTTATTAATTATTCTAACTTCAGCTTACACTTACTTTAAAATATAACTTATCCTCACTAATTCCAGCTAAAATTATGACTTATGAATTCGATGTTAGAACCAATATCAACAACTTGTAAAGGAAGGACTCTTTTCTTTCATTTCTTTCTTTGGTACGTTACGAACGCGTTATTATATAAAATAATCGTTTCGTCTGTGACACCGAGTGCTATACAAGAAACTAGTCGCTCATCTCAACCACTTATATACAATCTATGTATCTGTAGATCACTCAGCGGATTAAGCTTAATTATATATTATGTTGAATGGATAATAAGCTCAAAGGACTTGGCTTCAATACAAAATTAATTATCATGGATTTGTTATCGTTATCTTATAGAAATACAAAACTGAATAATACATTATCTCTACTGTATTATACTCTCCAGCGTTCAACCAATGACACCATCGTGGCGCAGCAGAATAACGTCTGGCTAAAATGTATAAACGCGATGGTTGTTAGTTCGACACCCTCTGAGGTGAGTATTTAAACCATTTCCGCATTATCACTTTAGTATGACAAAAGGCGTCGCGGACTTCCTCCACTCAACACTCAGTATCTCAAACATTGTCAAGTACATTACAGCTCTAGTAGAACAAAATTTACAACCGATATGAATCACGTAAAATGAAGGTAATGTTATTTTAAGCTAAATATTTATACAATATAATTTCATTAAGAAACAAATAGTTTAACTAAAACATCTGCCGCCTAACAATTGGGCAAAGAATAAACGTAATAAATAATCTATAGCCAAAATATAAGTTTCTAGTACAACGTTGCTTATCATTACCACTTCAACTGACTGACTGACTAACTAACTGACCGACAGTTCAAATTTTATATTTAAATTCAATGTACACATTGGCAGTTATGTAGAAAATAAATATTATACTTCAATATCATTATATAAGTTAAGATATTTGATTTATTTAATACTAGCGGTCCGTTCCCTCGATTGATGTTTTCGGACTTATTTTAATATAATATGCATGTTTTGTAGTTTTAGTTTCTTTATTTCTTTCCTTTTACTTCGAAGGACAAATCTCACCTTCACTTACTTGTACTTCGAAGGACAAACCCACGAATAAAAATTTGTTCGTGTTGCACGTAAATAACTATACACTATAAAAAAACAGTTATTTTGAAATCACAAACAGACAGTTTAATTTTTCTTATATGTATAGATTAAGTGGGCACCGAATCATAAGGCCACACTATATACATATACACAATAGCCAAATTTCACTCTAAATTACGAACACAGAACGGAATGGTCAAAAGAAATTTCCCCTATTATTATGAAACATATATTTAACACGCTATAAAAAACAACATACATTATAGTAATTGATACTAGGGGTCCATCAATCAAAACTATAATAACGTGTAAACTATTCAAGAAAATCAAAGTTCGGTTTTTAATTATGTATGTATTATAAATCAATATTAGTAATGTACTGTTAATATGATGTTGTTCGATGTGTGTGTGTGTGTGTGTGTGTGTGTGTGTGTGTAATAATATATTATTTATTTAGATAGAAAAGGGCAACCTAAGTATCTTGGAATTAAACTCCTAGCTCTAATCACTTAGCTAACTATCACATATCCATTAACCTATACCATTTGCTATGTTTTTCTAGTTTGATTCCGGTTGAGATAAACATAAATATTTTCTATTATCCCTAGGCTGTTGCGCGATATACACATATGTACACACATATATGTGTTAGGAAATCCAAAAAAAATACTACAACACTATATATTAACTATTCCAATGTCTTGAAAAAAGTTTTCTTTTTTATAAAAGAAAAATTATTACGCATTAATTTTTATGAATTATTACGGACATAATCGAAAACTGTTAATCCGGAATTGGTACATAACCATCATTTCAACAAAAAGGAAAATATTCAATTAGGTCATCCAGGCCCAGTAGTACATAATTTCATTGTAAACGCAATAGTTGTAAATTCGACACCCATTCGAGGGTATCAATTATTTTAACTTTCCCACTCTACTAAAAAAACTTGTTCGTCCTAAAAAATATAAATGTCGTATTTCGAGGTCCATTTACTTGTCTATTTTATTATACAAAGACTCACAGTCTTTGTATAATAAAATAGACAAGTAAATGGACCTCGAAATACGACATTTATATTTATAGACGCTTCTTAACAATATGGAGCAAACAAAGTGGAGCATGGAAGCACTCTTAAATGGCGAAGTTGATCCCGTTGATTCTACGGTTTTTCTTGATATCATCATTGACTCCAAATTACAGTGGAGACCTCATATTGATGGATTGGCGAGTAGACTTAGCTCAGCAGCTTTTTCAATTAAGAAAATTCGATCGTCAACTGATGTGAAAACGGCTATAATACTATGAAAGGAGCTAAAGTAAACAAGGGGTGCTTACTTTAGCTACTTTCATAGTATTATGTATTACGGCATCGTACTTTGAGGTAATGCAGCTAATATTAATCCAATTTTTGTTCTGCTGAAGCGAGCTATTTGTGCAATCTAAAATCTAGGACCTAATGTGTATGTTAAGAAGAATATTAATGATTTTGCCTAAAATCGGTTGCCAAATTCACATACTATTTATATTAGAAATAAGTTTAAGCTCACAGCGCCTCAAGCCACAATTCTTACATTGGGTAGTGTGTAAGCTTTTACAATAGGATTTAAAAAAACGTACAATAATGTTCTATATCACAATTTAAAAGTGAAAATACGTTTGTGTGTGAAAGGTTATACCTAACTTAATTATTGATTTTGTAAATGATAAATAATAAATGCTCGCTCCACTCTATCTCAAGCATATCATTGTCAACGTGGAATAATTGTAAAATTCTAAAAGGTCCCGCTGATTTTTTTTCACCGGTTTTTCTCAAGTCTGAGGCATTAACTTTAGTGAACCGGTGGTAATGTTTTTGAAGTTTAAAAAATCAATCTTGTATTCTTATTTTGAATAAAATTATTTGAATTTGACTCCATTAAAAAATGGACACTAGTTTCACTGCGTATAACCTATTATACGCGGAAATAACGCCTCGAAAACTATTAATTTATACAAAATAAATTAATAAATAACACCAAAACGTATTTACTTAGTTATTCAATTTAATTGTATAACAATTATTATGACTATTAAAGTTACCCTCGCTATTCTCTATACATACATATCTCTCTATAATAAATACGTCGAATAGGTACTCCCAAGAGATTGTATTTAATCAATTTAACAAACAGATACCAGTATCAAATACTCGTACATATTCATATGAATCCATGAAATTCAGAGCGAGATTCATTTAAAATCATATCCACAATGCTTTATGAATAATAACGTTATTAATTTAATATGACTAAAGGAATTGTTTTGTATAATTGGATAGAGAATAGATAATAGATAAAGATTAGTTTCTTCTCTTTGTTCTTTTTTTTTCCTATGTTTATCTTAAGATGCTATAGATTTGATCTTGCGTCGAAAGTGTGACTTGGGGTCTCGCCACGAAACGCTCAATAACTCGAATCTGGTGAACGGAGAAGTGGTGAATGGAGTGTCTATACACTACTATATATAGAAATTTTCAGCAGTCCATTTTGTTGTATAATTGACGATTATACTTAATTTGTTGTCTATTACTCGCGTGTGCGTGTGTGTGTGTGTGTGTATTAACAACATAATATGTATTATAATTATTGAATTTCAAATATGTTAAAATCGTTACTATTTGAATTTTTTTCGCTTGAATATTTTTATGCTCTACAAAGATAGCATATATTCTTAAACATATAAGGTTCATCTGTGAAAATGCAAACTAGATCTTGCCATTCTGTGAACCTCTTCATAACAATCTGCAACCAGATCATATCTAGACAGTTTTCATATTTCTTTAATTTTTCTTTTATAATATCCAGGTTTCGCTGCCATATATTGTCGCTACAAGCACTGCATAGCGTACGGTTAAACGTGCAGCAATGCTGATGTTTCGCCGTCTCAACAATGCAGCTACAGCACCGTTAATTCTGTTACCGCCAGCAATATGCCTCCTTTCCACGTCCATTGCGTATCTTCCATCTCTACTTAACATTTTTCCTAGTTAATTAATGAATTGGTATAACTTCAATCACTTCTTTTAATATATTTTCATTGATATATTTTATATATATATATATATATATATATATATATATATATATATATATATATATATATACATATATATATATATATATATATATATATATATATATATATATATATATATATATATATATATATATATATATATATATATATATATATATTTCTTTTTTTTCCTTATAGAAAACAATAATATTCACAATCTATAGTCATAAAATATATTAACTGAAATGAAAATCGAACCCACGACCAGTATGAAACAATAAAAAAAAACAAAGAAAATGCAAACCGTACAAAGTGTACCATCTTAATTCATTTCACAAATGCACAGCAACAGTATTGGCACAAATAATAGAATATTCCTAAGCTTTAGATTCAGTTTCCGCGTCTTTGTTAAACGAATGAATGAATATCTTATTTGTGTTAGTTTAAATGGATTAGCGGTTGGTTGTTGTTGATCTTTAAGGGAGATAGTGTTCATTTTCTACATTTAAACGTTGTATTTATTTAATATATTTAATTCATAGTTGTATTTATTTAATATATTTAATGGTCAATTGTTATTATTAATATTCACCCGCCATGGCAAGATAGAGTTCAGCGTCCGTCATAAGCTATAAGAGGGGTAAGAGAGGGGAGTGTAAAATAAAAAAATAGAAAGCTCCTTATCCTTCCTTACAGGTCCCTTCTTTACTTCAATATTACATTGTATTAATGGTGGAGCTTATTAACGCCATCTATGTTAATAAGTTAGATATATGAAATTATATAAGTTGTTACTGTTACGCTTGTGTAACTGGTACTAAAGTTTTAACTTTTAATTAAGTTATACAAATTCTATTTATATATTATATATTTATGATATTATAAACTATTAAGTCTTATATAAGAGTATATTTGCAATATTATACGAATTGAAATATTTTATATTTTTGTTTTTGTCTATTTGTCAAGGAGGGTTATAATACATATATAGTATTCTTTATTGCAATCAATATATGTTGAATTACATACATAATAAAATATAGTTCCAAACGGTGGTTCCATATATATATATATATATATATATATATATATATATATATATATATATATATATATATATATATATATATATATATATATATATATATATATATATATATATATATATATATATATATATATATATATATATATATATATATATATATATATATATATATATAATACATATACAAACTATACAAACAATATAATGTACAAAATATAATATTATATATAATATAATATAATATACTAGCTATACAAACGGCCAGAGTTAACTCGATCACGGTTTCGTGTGTCGTGTGTCACACACAACTCTAACTTGTTTCAATTTGACTATGAAGGCGAAGTGGCAGGTAAAAGCAAGTTGAATATATAAATACTTAGTGTACCTATTGACACAGTACTCTACGTCCTCTTATGTTTGTTGAAACAGCTTTCGAAAGCTAATAACAATAATATTTCTTTTATTAATACAATTTTTTTTTTAATTTAAAAAAAGGTTATGTATCAGGATTTGTGACTTCTATTACGACGATTATGAAAAAAATTTAGAATTCACTAGTTCAAATCCCGTTACATTCAAAATGCTTATATATTTTCTTTTCTTAATATAGAATAACACTTTAAAACATAAAAAAATATCAACTTTTTCTCAATTTTCTTCTCTTATCAACAGGAAACGTGTTCGTAATAGCAGCTATCATAATAGAAAGGAACCTGCAGAACGTCGCCAACTACCTCGTAGCGTCACTAGCTGTGGCTGATCTGATGGTCGCCTGCCTCGTCATGCCTTTGGGTGCTGTGTATGAAGTAAGTTATTTTTTTTTTGTTTATCCTGCATTTCCTGCAAATAGCAGGATAGTAAATGAGAAACACACTTTCCGCTCAATTTTCGAGACCTTTACCTTGTTATCAGAGCTCTAGTCATGTGGGGGATTATTTTATTTAAAATTTATTTCCTCGACTGGGAACCGAACGTACAACTATACATATACAGTCAGTTGCTACGTTGCTTATCATGGAAATATAAAAAAAGAACATAAATTGTATTTAAAGTTTAAAATTCTCCTTTATTATTTCTATTTAACATTCAATTTTTTAATTTTTTTTATTAGCTTATTTATTAACATGCTCGTTTATGTATATGTATATATGTATATATATATATATATATATATATATATATATATATATATATATATATATATATATATATATATATATATATATATATATATATATATATATATATATATATATATATATAACAAAATATTAGGTATGAGTTTATGCATGTCTATGTATATATTTATACCAAGCAAGTACCATCGCCTACCGTTTTGGAATATTCCTACACCTTAAGGTTGCCTGGCAGAGATCACTTATAGGGATAAGGTCGCCCGTTGTACATTCTTCTTTTTTTGTGTTTCTTTGTTTTTGTACATTTCATTTGTGGTGTAAAATAAAATATATTATTATTATTATTAAAGTATAAGGCTAAAGGCTATAAAGGCTATTATGCCACAATTGGAAAAGTGTCAAAGTATACACGTGTATGGCGAGTTCCACAATCTGTTTCGGACATTGTTTATATTTAATAAAATATTTTATTGACGCCCGTCTGGTAAAATTCGGCGATTAGTAGATATCCATCACTACGTACGTACGCTACGTACTCAGCACTAATTTCTTGAAATTTGGATAAAAAATTTGGATCTTTTTTGGAAAAATGAAAATTTGTTTATAGAAAACTACGCTTTAATATGATTTACATTAATAATGGAATAAAAATTACATTTTTGCCAAGAGCCATTTCAGTAATTAATTGTAATGAGTGTTTAACATACCTACTCGTTTTATGCGGCTTAATGGTTTAATATTAAACAGTCGAGGAAGTTTCAGTTAAAATATATGTATGTACCTTTATATCAGAACAGGGTGATATACTGTTTTTCACTAAAATTTAAAAATTATTCTCCCCATTGTTAGCAATTTAAGGAGAGCTGCTGAATTATTATTTGTTGTTGTAGAAATGTATATAAAACAAACATATGATTTAAAGTAATATTATATATATATATATATATATATATATATATATATATATATATATATATATATATATATATATATATATATATATATATATATATATATATATACATATGTTTTTTTTCAGTATTGTAATATTAAAACTAATGGTAATTTTAAAACTGACAGGTCAGTCAAGGATGGATTCTGGGTCCTGAGCTCTGTGATATGTGGACTTCAAGTGACGTGCTCTGCAGTTCCGCTTCGATACTTCATCTAGTTGCTATCGCCACTGATAGGTAATATATAATTATCGTCATAAAACATGCAATTATATTAATTTATAATTGTGTATATTATTATTTCTCAAGTACTATTTATATATTAAAAAAATATATACATTTGTGAATATTTTACTCACAAAATATTTTTCTTTATAGGTACTGGGCTGTGACAGACGTAGACTATATTCATATAAGGAACCAAAGACGTATTTTCACCATGATCTTCCTCGTGTGGGCAGCAGCCCTCATTGTCTCCCTAGCACCACAATTAGGATGGAAAGATCCCGATTACCTTGCAAGAATAACGCAACAGCAAAAGTGTCTTGTAAGCCAAGATCTGGCTTATCAAATATTTGCGACTTGTTCAACGTTTTACGTTCCTCTTGCCGTTATACTGATTTTGTATTGGAAGATATTCCAAACTGCAAGGAGACGCATAAGGAGGAGACGAGAACCGCCTCCCCCAAGACCGACATCAGCTGATGGCGCCCCGCCTTCTGGGAGACCAATCCAACCAGCAAGAGATAGGCGATTCGTTAAGAAACGATTTCTTAACCTGAAGAAGTGTAATCAAAGAACTCGTGCTGAAACGCTAGCAGCTTCTCTTTTACTTACTGAAGGTCAAAGTACTTCAACTGTAGATACACTGGATGAAGAACCTCGCACAACAGCCTTTACTATAAACGAGAAGATACCTACATCAGTCTCTCCAGAAAAGTCTTCATCGACCGTTACGAATGGCTCGAAACAAGAACGATCTATTGCCCCAGCACTTTCTAACAAAGAGAAGAAAGAGTCTCTTGAAGCTAAAAGAGAAAGAAAAGCTGCCAAGACTCTTGCCATTATCACAGGGGCATTTGTCTTCTGCTGGCTGCCTTTCTTCATAATGGCATTGGTTATGCCAATTTGCCAAACGTGTGTGATCAGCGACTATCTGGCAAGCTTTTTCTTATGGCTCGGCTACTTTAACTCGACACTTAACCCGGTGATTTACACTATTTTCAGTCCTGACTTTCGTCAAGCATTCGCTCGAATCCTTTTCGGTACCCACCGACGTGGACGTAATAAAAAATTCTAACGAAAATGCCTCTACTATGTGTATACCTGAGCGCGACTCACATGGACTGTACTAACTCTCTATTTGTAAGATATTTCGGCTTCATGTATGTTATACATACTTTAACATCCGTAGCTAGTGTAAATAATAAGTTAGTTGAATTGTAAATAATATAAAGATATATACGATAGCAACGTTGGCAATTTTTTTATAGTTTATGTAGCCGCGACGGCGTCGCTCGTGAGTCCTCAGCGTCACCGCCGCCCGCTCTTATGTTGTTTCCAGTGACATTACGAAATAAATATTCAAATTATATCACATAAACGACTTTTATTGTCCCCCTGGTTATAGACGCTCGTTAAAACCATACGACCTGCCATTTCAGTACTTTTCCCATGATAATAGAAAGAAACGATATGTTAATTTTTTATTATTTCCTACCTTACCATACCGTATAATACATTTTAGTTATAACCACACTATGCGACTTCAGACAGCTGTGATGGAACTTACCTGCTATACTAATATTATAAATTTATTTGATAGACTGTGCTAATCTCGGGAACTACTGGTTCAAAATTGGGTCAAAGTTGAGTAGTCCATTTATAGAAGACACATGCTATATTACATCACGTGAATCATTTTGATTCATCTGGATTAATTCATAATCCATTGGAGCTGTCAAAAATTACCTCAGGCTAAACGCAAGTCGCTGGTAAAAACTTGTTGTACATATATTTATCTACCATATTTGTACGAAGCTCGTAACTATAATTGCGTAAACTATATCTTTTATTAATACAAATAATTATAGTAGACAGAAAAATAATAGGAGCGATATAATGAGTATTCGCAGCTATGAGAATAGACGCTGAGAAAGTAAAACAATAATGGCCACTATCAATTATATTCCGTATCGTCCATAGAATATATGTATGTAAGAAAAGTCTTATTGAATATAAGATTGTTGTGTTTGTTATTTATCTTGTTTTTGTTGCAATACATTATTCTCATATTAAACACAAAAATGACTGATTTCTTCCAAACAAATATTACTTATTAACGGTTTTTTAATGAAATTAACGATGAAATGCTAAATAAATTGTTCTCGCATAGACAAGCGGAGAGAACCGTTCGAATCCGTTCTCTAAAGGGCCTAGTAAAATAATTTAGATATAATTTCCACGAGTGGGAATCGAACCCACAACATTGTGTTTACAGTCAGACGTCCAACTGAGCCAAGGTCAAAGCGTAGCATATCAAATCATACCAATTCTTTTCACGCTTACTACTTGTGTAAATTTAGTCAGATCTTTTATTTGTTGACCATGAATTAGCTTAGTAGACTAGAACGTATTGATATTTTAAATTATGATGATTTTAAGAGCCCGATTCTAAGAGCCGGTTTCACCATTTGTTCTAGATAGGAAATATGTTCCTTATATTTGTTTTCACAGCTCTCAGATAGAAATATCTAGCACTCTATCTACTATCTGAAACTCTATCTGAAATTCTACTATCTGGTAGACACATTACTATCTGAAACTCTACTATTTAGTGGATAGCATTACTATCTGAAACTTTATCTCAAACTCTACTATCTGGTAGACAACATTACTATCTGAAACTCTACTATTAATTTCACAGCATTACTATCTGAAACTCTATCTGAAACTCTACTATCAGGTAGACAGCATTACTATCTGAAACTTTATCCGTAACCGGTGAAATTGGCCCTAAACAATTAAAGCAATTACACGAATAGTTTGGATTTTTTTGGATATTTTGGTTTTTAATACTAATATTTGACTTGTTTGTTTTTAATACTAATATTTGAATTGAATACTATTTATGTGTAAGTCACATAGACATGATCATTAAGATAAACATGACGTATTTTATTTTATACTAATTTATCTTATTATAAGTATCTACATATATATTCGTTTATTTCTACATATAATATGTTAAAGTATTTCTTTCTCTACCTACCTCTTTATAATTTTATTTTTTTCTTTTCGCTCTAAAGGTTATCTGAAAGAGATGGCTACAAAGCCATAACATCGCCTTTTGTACATTGCTTTTAATTTTTCTGTTATTTTTTTCATTTGTAGTTATGGTGATATCTTGTACAAATAATGAAATAACTAAATAAAATTAATGAACATATTCAAAAGCGAATAGGGATAAGTCTTAAGGAAAAGTCCGAAGATCATCAAAATCGATTGAGTAATTTAAATAAACAAATGACTTCATATAGAAGTCACTGTACAGGTTTTCGAACTCTAAAACTAAAAGGAACTCGAACTATTGAACTCGAACTCGAACTATAACATATAAACTGATTTTTGTACTACATTTCAACAGCAAACTGACGTCTGTCAAGTTTTATAAATAGTATTTTCCGTTGACCTAATTTTACTGGTACGGAACTCTCGGCGCACGACAACCACTCGCACTTGGCCGGATTTATGTTTTTAAATTACAGTATTATTAGTTAAACGTATAGATAATAAATATATAAAGAGTAAAAAATATTTGTGAACCTACGAACAATTTAAAGTTTCAACAAAGTTCCTATACTAAATTTACTTTAACAAGAATGTAAAACTTGGAAAAAGTTTGAATATGATATCATTAAAACTTTCAACTTAGTCGTATTCTAGATATAAAATGGGAAGCAAACTTACTTAGAAATATCAATTTTATTTTATATTAATATTCGTGCAATTCAAATTAACAAATAACTCAACTCTTCAAGACAGAAATTATGTTTATATATAATAGTCATGTAAGCTTAGTCTTAAGTAATGACAAAGGAAGTTTACGGAATTAAGAAAAAATAATTATTATTATTATATGTTATTATTATATGTTATCGTTATAATTATATTTAATATACACAATCGTGTATGCAGAGAGAATAGAGTGAAGCCATTCTCTATTTTATTGACTGGCTTGAGATACCGCTGCGCTTTGTCTTGAACAGAGCAAAAAAAAACCAATATATTCCCCTGAGTGGAAATTGAACACATAACCATTGAGTTGACAAATTCTAATTCAAATAATTTTATTCAATGTAGGAATACATGATTATTTTTTGAACGAAAAAAACATTACCACCGGTTCACTAAAGTTAATGCCTCAGACCTGAGAAGAACCGGCGCAAGAAACTCAGCGGGACTAACTATACTCGGACAATGTCCCATCGTACCACGAAGATGTCATCGATGTGTGAAATCTATATCTTTACATATACTTTATGTTTTAAAGATGTTTTGTATTAAAGATAAAAAATTCTTGCACTAATAAAAATTTAGTTTTTATATAAAAAAATAGTTAACTAAATATGTGTGTTATGGGTGACATCTCTTTAAGAGATCTCTTACAGGCTTTAATGACAACAATATCGAAAAACAAAATTCAAAAGCTTTAGAATTTGCTTTAAAATGAACTAAATTCTAAATTCAACTAAATTCTACTAAATTCAAACTAAATTCATAAATGGAAATATTTTATTCGACATTAGAATATGTGATTTGTTTAGTTTCCTTAAGTTGCAATAGTTGTAGAGAATCAAAATTTCTATTAAGGAAAGAATAATACTTGAAGAAAACATATAAAAATTTTAACACAGCGGGATTTGAACCTGCGCCTCAAGGTAACCGTCCAACCGGCCACTAAGATATGTGTTCTTCATCACGCTGTGTCGAAATCCTTATATGCTTTTTACAACTTATTACGTTGTTAACATCTCCAGGGAGATTTTTAAAAGTATCTGCTACACAAAGATTATTGCTACGACTAGTCATTGTCAAGAGAGATGATATCTATTAAATATTTTCATTAGGTTTAAATTATAGAAAGAAAAATACTTTAAAAAAACTTTTAAATTTTATTTTAACGAGCAGAGTTCGTATCCTGGTTTCCAAGAAGTTCAAATCCCGCATAAATTTTTTTTTCATGTTTTTTCTAATTATATTTATTTCCTTGGTGTGCACTTTAAAATAAATATAATCAAAAAAATTTGGATTTTATTAATAAATATCTTTAAATTATTTTTCTGCGATTCATCCTTGTGATTTAATGTATGTATATATATTTAATGTAAATAACTGAGAATTGTGTCTAGCACATTCTTATTAAGTATATATATATATATATATATATATATATATATATATATATATATATATATATATATATATATATATATATATATATATATATATATATATATATATATATATATATATATATATATATATATATATATATATATATATATATATATACATATATATATATAGTATATATATATATATATATATATATATATATATATATATAGCCTTGTTTGATAAATAGACTATCTAAAAGTAGAAGAACTCTTCAATTCGAAGCGGTATCGCTATCACTATCTCCAGAGATTGGGGCGCTTAACAAAATAAACTCTTGAGCTTCATTCACTACCACTATGTAGTAAATAGTGAATATGAGGAGAGGACAAGAATAAGAGGACCGTCGAGACGCAGAGGCATTTATATTTTCTATAAGAATAAGTATTTTACTCAATCTCTAAAAATAATTCCAAAATAATTAATGAAGCTTTTACAGTAACTTTTAAAACATACCAGCTACAAAAATAATCCAATTAGCAAATCTATTTACTAGTAACAGTTAAAAAATTTGTATATTTTCCACGTTTTCAAAGAAAATATGAGTCCCGACGGTCGTGAAGTCAAAAACAATGACAGACAGCCCTCATAGCCTTTGCTATGCATTATTTATGCTCTCTGAGCAGAACTTAGTAATTTATTTTAATGATGACAACCATCTGTCATAATTTCAGTTTTTTAGAAATTATAGAAGAGCTTTAAAAATTGTTACCATATTTAAAAAGACTTTCTTTTTTTAAAATTATTATTATTATAATTAATCAAATTGAAAAAGACACTCTAGTTTAATCACTATGTTGTATCACTGTACTCTCCGCTTTAAGCTTTACTATATATATATAATATAAGTATATGATATATATAGTAAAGCTTAAACGTAATTTAGGTAAGTAAGTAAGGTAAGGTAAATTTTCTCACGTTGGAATATGGGGAAACTAAAATCGCAATTTAATATAATTTCAATTTTGCCGGCCATGTACTGCAGTTGTGTTGATAATTATGATTTTTTTAGTAAAAAATATTATAGTATTATAAAATGTATAGGCAGTGCTTTTAATACTATACTGACTTTTAGTTTCTGTAAACGGAAAGTGGAGAGCTGAAAAGGAAAAATCACTTTCGAGAGAACAATATTTCTTAATTTCAATACAACTTTAACTATATAACGAATAACTTGTATCAATAATGTATATTTAATTTTAATGACATACTCAAGTCAAATTTTACTATTGTTTTATGTCTGTTTTATCATCACTTCATCGTTTATTATTTGAATTACTCTGAGAGCAAATATTATGAATAATAACTACTATATCTGTAATATATTAATAACATATATATTGTGGTTCTCGTTGAGCAGATGGACAGTGTCAAAGACAATACGTGGCGAAGAGTTCCAGAAGAGAAGTGCATGTGGTGAACGAAGACACAAGGTTTATTTCATCTATCCCTCTATGCGGGATAAAACGTGAAGCTTACAAACGTTAGGTACGTTGTTGTACAAAAGCACATTGTTTATATGATATATAATCTGACACTGTTCAGTATATGTTAACAGCGCACTTATACAATTAAAAGTTAAAATTTAAAATATTTCTATTATAAAGCAAAGCTTATATACTAAATATATTTTATAAAGTATATCTTTTTAAATTATTGTTATAAATTGTGTTAAAAGAGCATCCATTGAGTTTATTGACGGCTTTTCTCAGCAGAACTGTCTTACGAGCTTCCTGGTAGGTTTGACGCTTGTGGCATGTTTATGTCAACTGATGATTCAAAAGTGCTCACGGTCACATTGAATAAAGACAATTTTAGCAATTATTTCAACTTTGAATATATTAAAATACTTTATATAAAACTTAATATAACCTTTGAATAAACCGTCCCGTCTGTTTGTCTATCCGTCTGTCAATATATTTTTTGTAGGAGCTGCAAAGCTGAAATTAATAATAAATATCTAAGTCTACAGACCCTTAGACTACAGAAATAATTAAATTTCTAAGTCAACACAATTAAAAAGATACGAGCGTTTATGCTTCATTTTTCCAAGAATTCGTCGCTTAATCAAAACCAACGGGAAGTACCCTCCCGTTGACCTATATTTATGAAATTTGGTTTAAAGTGACAAATTACAATGCAAATATAGCAAAAATATCACAGAAAAATCCAGTACATATATATATTCTTGTAGTTTGTTTCTTACAAATCTTATTAAACTATTAATATAATGTAATAAACTAAATATTTTTTTTTATTTAAGGGTAAATGTAGAAGAAGAATAAACTAAAAGAAAACGATTAACCTCATTAGTCTATAATATATAGCACTCGCACAAACCCGAGGCGTGTTGCTAGTAATATTGTCATATAATATCTTTATATACACTACGGCACAGCATCTGACTGTAAACGTTACGATTGTGGGTTCGATTCCCACTCCGGTAAACGAATGAATTCATTTCCTCGCGCTGTAATTCCTCTGCATGCAATATATGAAAAGACGGTTAGGGTTAGAGTTTAAAAAAAAACACAAAAATGTTCTATACAGGCTGCTATAGAATTATAAACTCAAATAAATATACTATATACCACACTTCTGTGTAGTTTTATTGTTTTTATATATAATAAGATTTTTTATGTCATCACACCGAAAATTGGTGTAATTTTTTTTTTTTTTTGGTGTTCTCTGATTTCTTCTTTTATACTTATAAATTTTTTGTCTCTATTAGTGAAAACTTTATTAAAATCCATTGCGTAGCTTAAAAAGTAACTTTAGTTTTGTTTATTATATTATCATATTTGCTACATTATTATTCATAGAACATGTAAAAAACGATCTGGTTAAAGGTAAAAGATAGGTAGTTATCTGGTAAAAGATATTATTTGTCATTTTTCAAGACCAAGTCTATCTCTGTACCAAATTTCATTAAAATGAGTGAAGTTGTTTAGGCGGAGAAGCGTAACAGAGACACAGACAGACAGACAGATAAATTTACGTTAACATTTACAATATTAGTAGGGATGGGGATTTAGGGCTCATCCGTTTTAATCAGTAAGGCGGAAACGCAATCATTCGGAACCGATTGACCTGATTACAATACCCTCCTTATCTTCTATACTTATAAGAAATAGTCATATTTATTCACGAAATTGCTATACTAATAATAGGTTTATTTAAGTTCTAACCAATCAAACCGTTGATTTACACTGTTCAACACGCAACGTCTCGAAAGACATAGTGTCTTAAATGTTCCCTCTGCCTATCCTGCAATATGCGGGATACAGCGTGAAAGCAGCTAAAAATAAATATTCGTGGTAATAGCGGGTTAGAATATCATCTAATCTATTTAAAAACATCCCACTGTAGAACAAAATACATGTATATATTTTAGTGTAGTTATGAATATACTATATTTGAACGAATAATAAATAACTATTTCTTGATTTTGTACCAATAAGAAGCTCTTATAGCATTACTTCTCAAGTAAAAAGGAACATTATAGGTTAAATTTACATACAGTGTAACAATTTTCACTAATATACTTATATATTTTGGGATTGCAACTTCCCGTTGGAATTTTGGAAAATCTCCTCTGAATTTTTCCTTACTGTTCCCCAAGGAGCCTATATGATAAATGTTTGCCAGTAGTTACTCCTGTGCATTGTATATCGGTCGCATCGTTAGTTGCGCAAAAGTTTTATATATACTTTTATATACATTGTTATACTTTGTTTATTTTTGATAAAGCTTTTTTTATACTTCAGTTTTATTGCGTTATTTGTTTTTGTAAATTTTACTAATTAAAGTTTGGTTTACATCGATTTTCTTTAACAGGTGGAGTTTATATCGTTCTTATTATATCGTTCTGTTATAGCCGAACCCTGTAAACATATTTGCCTATCCCTAGACTGACGCTGCCGCGTCAGCTAAACAGCATAGTGTCCCATATTATCAGCCGCTAAGAGTTAGTCAGTCTCCGTCTTAATTCCTTAGAGAAAGGTTGCCTAGGGATTTCTAATTCTAATTCGAGTTATTTCTATATCATACTATTTCTATATTATACTAGTTCTTAATAATAAACATACTTTAATTAAAATAAATCTTTTTTTTTAAACTAAAACTAAACGTTCGATATAACAGTTCGCTTAAGCCGTTTTTTAATAAATAATTTGATTTTTGTTTATTTATAATTTATAGAAATTCAACTGTTTTGGGATTCAGGAAAGCCCAAAAAATATAAAGAATATTTATTTCTTATTTGAGAATAGCATCGGAATTCCACTTTTGAATTATTTTATGATTTTATTCATTATATAAATAAAAAAGATAAAAGTTTCATTTCAGCAAACTAAAAGCACACATCGGTTAATGATTTCCAACAAATCCGGTCACCAATATTGAATACATTGTCTTAAATACAATGCAAACTCATAAATAATCATTGCGGCGTCTCCTATATTTAAGAAAACTTTTGTAATTTATAATTTTCGTTTGCTTTCGTGAACAAGTTGTGAAATTAATTTCGATGGAAATATTCCATTTATAAGCTTAATCAATCAATAAATTTATACTAAATTACATCAAAATTGTTCGCAAGACAAAATTGAACTTTTCAATTACAGTCAATATAATATAATGTTACGAGTATATTAAAAAGTTATTATTATGAACTAACAAATTAGAGCTTTATTTGGGTATTTTACTAAGTCTCTTTACAAATCATAAAATTGAAAATATTTTAATAACTATAATTCTCCTGAATTCCAGTTTGGGATCGTGGTGGCGCAGTTCGTTAGCGTCTGACTGTAAACGTCTTGGTTGTGGGTTTGATCACCACTGGTGGGATGACATATTTTTATTTCCCTGGTCTCATTGACAAAGTGCATCAATTGCACCAGTCAATGTCAAAATCAAAATTCAAATGAAAAATGAAAAATAGAGTGTCTTGTCTACTTACTATATGAGAGTTACAGCAAGAAGCTGAAAAACAGTTTGCTTTAAGACATTTCTAACATCAAAATTTTTATTGATTTTTTTTTGGAAATGTAGCTTTATATGAAATAATTAAAAATAAATATACTTAGCCACCGATACTTGTCTTCGTGTACAGTTATGGCTTGTTGCCCTTAACTCGGGTTAAAAAATATTTTTATAAGAATATTTAACCTCTTTGGGTTTCTACAGACATATTGAAAACATTCTTTATCAAAAAGACTTTTACAAGTACTTATGAGTCATCAAATGAAGATGTCGCTACCACCGGTTCAGAAGGCAATTCTGCTGAGAAAAGCCAGCAAGAAACATAATATCAATAAAAGCTTTATTGTTATAATATTGTGATTTTTTTAAATATATTTTTACTAAAACTCAAGGAAATTGAAGCAGAGGGTTTATTTTGATTTGCTTTTAAGATCTCGAATCATTAGTTCGTGAGATTAGTGCAACGAACCAAAAAAACCTATTTAGTTTGTTAATATTAAAGTATAGAAATGTACATTATAAGTTTAAATATTATTCGGTTAAACATAAGTTTGAACTAATCTAAGCAATCTGACAACATGGTCATACAAACTGAAGCGTTTGGGTGAAGCTTATACAAAAGTCACTATATACCCATCCATTTATATAATTTTACGAAACTAAGTAATGAATGAAAAACGGTCAAGCGCGAGTAGTACGCGCGTGTCGAATTTTCCATAGTAATAAATTTCCCATTTTGCCAACTGTTCCTTTATTTCTTCATTAAATTCTAACTTTCAACAAATTTTCAAACAGGATGTAACCCAAAATGCGCTAATAACGAGGCTTTAAATGTTCGTATATTTTGATTGCGCGAAGTTACAAATTTAATTGTTTCTGACACGATTCACACAATCTCCAGAAATATGGCCTTGACAGAAGAACGGACGTAAGCGATCCTATACGGGTACCGTCTTTTCCTTTTCAAATGCCCTGAAAATACTGAACATAAAAGACAGAAATCCTTTTTACACGTAATGTCATAAAACAAAACATACTGTGCTTGTTACTTGGGGATACTTTACACCTAGTGCTGTTCTCGTAAAACTGACGATAGGTATTTAAGTAGGTGGCAATGTTTGTGTGACATTTATTTTATTTAATCAAAAAATTATATATTATCTTATGTCGAACTCAAATTCTTATTTCTATTAATAAGTTATCAACACAATTGAATTGCGGTGCTATTAATATTAATCTGTCTCGTAAAGAAAGTAAAGTCTCGATAATATATTTTTTACGTATTTTGTTTTTTAAGATAGATTTTAAAAGATTTAGTGGAAAGCAACGGAATCGGTACCAAATTAAATAACAGGAACTATTTAAAGTATATACAGGGTGTATGTAGTGTTATTACGCAACACACAATCGAACGCTAAGCTTGGAGTTTAAGGAGTTGAATGGTAAATAATGGCGGCCATAGTCCTATAGAGCATAGAAAGAAAATGGGATGTTGCACTGTCATGGACATGGATACGACTCGCAAGAGGTCATATTTTATGTATATTCTTTATACCATATAAAACATTTAAAAAAAACGTCAAATAAAGGTTTATTTACAATGGCGGGCTTATCTCTAAAAGAAAACTCCTCCAGCCAACCAGTGCAAATGAATGAGTATTAAACAACGTAATAATATAATATAATAATTTACATAAAATATTATTATTTATATTTGTATTGACGTGAGCTGACGATTGAAATTCGAATGAACATCGTAGCTTTTCCGAAGCAAAAGTTGTGCTAAATGGAAATCTCGATCCTCAGCAAAATGACCTCAAAATGGCGACGCTTCCCTCCGCATTGTGTCACAGTCTTCATTTTACGTAATAAATTCTTTGATCCTTAAGCTATCTAGTGGTGTAATTGAATTTTGGATCCGGATGAAAAATATGTAGCTGCAACACCAAATCGTATACCTAGATTTGGTTAACACTCATATTTTTGAATTGCCTGGACGATTTCACGTCAAAGTAAAAATTATAAGTCAAAAATATCAAATATATGGGCAATTTTGATAAAATTATGAATTTTATATGGTAATCGGTAATCAAACCTATGGGGTACTCCCAGTGAACGTAGAATGTATGAATGTAGAATGAAATATCATAAGAATTAAAAATTTACAGTCTAGATAAAGAAAACTTATATGTGTTCATACAAAAGGATACGCTCGCAATTTTAAGTTTGTTTGTAAATTGGTACGGGTCGGTGCGCGAAACAGACTCATTTGAAAAATATTTTATGCTTAAACGATTCAATAGGATTTGAAAATTTTACAATTTCGTGATTTTTTTTAAATGATTACACACAATATGAATAATTATATATTTATTTATTTATATATTTAGCTCCACGCTGTGTCCCGCACGTAGCTCGGTGGCAGTACCGTAGGCAGAAGGAACCTAGTGTTAAGACACTCCGTTCCCCACTTTCCGCCATTCGTGGCATTGCGTGTTGAGTGGCGGAACTCAACGCCGCGACGTGAAAAATTACAAGATTTCAGAGAAAGAAATAAATGCGTTATGTAAGAAACAGTGACAATATCAAGACAAATAAATTCACAAGTAATAAAGTATGTACAACACTTCTATACTATTCTATAACTTCTAGTACTAAGAGATGTTTACACCAGCTACATACACTACATACTACATACGAGTATATCTATGTACGGTAACATTATAGAGAAAGTTCGCTGTACATTGTTCTTCCTGCGCCCGTTTGCCCCCGTTTCATTGTTTGTGTCGCACTTTGTCCCGATGTTAGATATTTTATTCTCGACAAGAGTTCTGCCTATTTAAATAGCGCTTAACGCGTTCAGTATTTAAGTAAATATAGCAGTTCATTTTATTCCTACGGGTTTTTTTCCTATGGTGTAATGTTAGTGGTTAACTTGTACATCATTCTAGTAGGTTCAAAGCCCAGAATTCATATTAATATATATATATATATATATATATATATATATATATATATATATATATATATATATATATATATATATATATATATATATATATATATATATATATAATATATATATATATATATATATATATATATATATATATATATATATATATATATATATATATATATATACTTTTTGATTTTTTTTAGCTTCACGGTGTAGATGCGGGATCTCTATCCCGCATCTACACCGTCCCTAGCTTTCCACCCTTCGCGACCGTACATACTTCCCAGACGATGACCGGCAGAATTCAACGCCGTGCTATGCCATGTTACTAGATCAAGTAAAATACAAATAAGTCATTCTCCCTATGGAAATTGAACCCTCAACCGTTACATTCAGAGTCAAACGGCCCCTATATTTTTAGGTATTACTACTACTACTTTTTTCAAATTGAATACAGGCTGTCAGGCATTGAGTACAACAATACCTTTTGATACCTTGCGGTGTGAGAGAGTATTAAAGTATACGTAAATACGAAATTTACATTATTTGTACCGACGTAGCATATTTTCAAAGTACTTTATATTATAGATACTTAATGATTTCTCAGCTATGTTTCCAGTTTCACATCACTGTCGTACAGAACTGTGTGCGTTCCGTTAATTGGGTGGTATACGGTCCGAGAGGAGCTTAATTGCGACAGATTTCAAGGAGCTTTGTGAAGCTTGGCATTAATGCTGCCTATTATATGTGGTATGTTACATACTTTATTCTTAACGTTTCTAATGCAGGATAGCACTAAACATAGTAGGCAGAGAGAATATTACGTTAAGACACTCCGTTCTCCACCATTGACATTGCGCAGTAGGGGAAGTCAACCCCGTCTTACTAGAACAGA
Source organism: Dione juno (assembly GCA_037127375.1). Lineage (NCBI taxonomy): Eukaryota > Metazoa > Arthropoda > Insecta > Lepidoptera > Nymphalidae > Dione > Dione juno. Next base: position 5,731,093 of record JAXRJS010000056.1, on the reverse strand, counting down.
GATCATATATTTTTAGTACATTTTCTCTGAATAAGGTTTCTCCATAGTCAAACCACCCAGTGTATCTACGAATGTTCTACTGTGTTTTAAAGATGTTTTTTTTTTATAGATCAGCGGGATTTCCTTACGAGAAATAAAAAAAGCGCTTTCTACCTTACCCACTAATTTTTTTAAAAATACAGTAAAGTATAAAAATTAAATTAAATTAGCTTTACGCTGTATCTCGCACATGGCAGTAGTAGTAGACCTTCGGTTCCAGAAACTTAGTGTTAAGACACTCCGTTCCCCGCTTTCCGCCATTCGAGGCATTGCCTGTTGAGTGGCGGAACTCAACGCCGCGCGTTGCCTTGTTACCAGAGCGAAGAAAATGAAAATAATCCATTCTCCCCGAGTGGGAATCGAACCCACAAACTGTCGCGTTTACAGGCAGAGGCAATGCCTCTGCGACACGACGGTCCTCTAAAGTACAAAATCTACAAAAATTTATTTCTAATGTACCTTAGTTCCTTATCTTGGTTTGCTTATTATCAATGTAAACGTTTCAAATAAGACGCCCAGGTATCTACCCAACTGTACAATACCCATTACACTTTATATACACAAACGTAATATCAAAATGTAGCGCGGAGACAAGACTAAAGGAGGAAAATACGAAAATGATTTAATAAAACATGTTTACGAGTATTTGAGTCGTGTCTCGATTAGAAACGTTTAAGTAAGCAATAAAAGTTTATAGCGAAATTATATGCTCTCTCAAATAATTAGGCTACTTCAAGTGACTGGGCTATTTGGTTTTATTAAATCTTAATATTGAGATTCATTATTGGGATGATTTTGTAGATAAAGGTTGAGTGTATTTTTGAGAATTTTTCTATGTTTTTAATAGTTTCACGCTTTTCCAGCATATAGATTATGGTATAGATATAGATTAGCTTAAGCTATATATAGCTTAAGAGATCCCAGTGTCGGTTGAATTTGAGACAATGTGTAATTACGCCGCCAATTTGTCTTGTCAAAGTGGGGAAGCGAAAATAATTACAAATTTTCGATTGCCTTAACTAAATTTTCAGTAGTATAATTTAAATTATTTATATAGAAAACATTTTTTAGTTTATTTTATTATTGACAAATTTAAAACATATATTGTTTCAGTACATTTACTTACAAATTACAATTAGGCAAAAAGTGGAAAATTAAAAAAATTACATATTTTACTTTGAATTTAGTGAAAATTTTTCTTGTATAAAAATAATATGCATAATAACATATTGTGAGCCATGTACAAATGTTTTGCTTTTGGCTTTGGTCTGCTCTAAAATTATTTGTTCAGTAAACAACGTAAATCGAGCTGCTTATAATGGATAGCATAGTACCCAATTAAAGTATTATTGAGATATAATGTTTTAGATTCCGTATCTATACGGAAAAATGGAACCCATACAGAGTCCGTCTGTCTATCTGTCCGTGCATTAGTGCATCGGTACGTCTGTCCGTACATTTGCTCAAAATCGCATATATGCACTTAAAATTAGTGATCATCCAGATGCTATCCAGTTATATGTGGGAATAAATAGTAGGTGTATCACACAAGAAAATTATTTGAGTGAAAATCCTGCAAAGTGCAAAGTGAAATGAGTGCAAAGTTAAGTTTGTCAACTTTTATAACTTGTGTTTTCTGTTGATTTATATATAATCATGAAATTAATACAGAACCCTTGGTGCGCGGGTACCACTCGCACTTGACTTACATTTTTTTAATTAGCGTCACGCTGCATCCCGCATAATGCAAGACAGACAGCGGGAACGTAACGTTAAGACCCTTCGTCTCCCATTTTGCGCTCACTTTTTAAGACATTACATGTTAATAATATTTTTGGTGTAATAATATTTTTTTTAAACTCACGATGCCTCCTCGGACCTCCAAACGACACAGGTTCAAATCCTGATACAGTAAATTTTAACATACACTTTAGTATTACTTACTAGCACTGTCGTTATAAAATTACAGCTACTCAACTATATTTTTTTCCTTCTCTACGCTTGCTTTTGCTACGTTCTTCTCTTTCTGCCAGAATATTCATTTATTTACTTCTATTTCTTTGGCACAGTTCCATGAAATTATCATTCAAAATATCATTGTAAACTTTCCACTTTCATATTACACTCGTTTTAACGTAGAAACTACTATTAAGTTGCTCTGTTCTCCACTATCCCAGATTCAAACAACAAAATATAAAAGTATTACAAATATAAGTCACTACCATAGCTTATACAAGCTTTTCTGTTATACTGTCGTAATGCTAATCTCGAAGGACTTTATCACAGCTTTTGACGCGCACTAGTTTCCGTGCATTGTTTCTATCAATTTGTAACAGACGAGCTTTTAGTAAGAAATTCAAAAGAAAGACTCATCAACGTATTATATAATTACAATAAAAATTGCGTAAAATGTTTGATTGACACGTAATATCCTCAAATATAAGAGTAGTCTCTAACGAACTCGAATGACGATGATATGAAAATGTAACACGAAAGAAACTGAAAAGACAGTCCACCGGCATACCCCCGTCATAGAAAAGTGGCATACGTTCCATCCATTTTTTCCTACGCCCTGACAGCCATGAGAAATGATTAGACGTGACTCATTTCATAGACAGTAGCGATTTATACAAGATTTAATTTTTTTTATTTTTATATGATATTTGTATGATAGATTTTGGATTTTTCAGCTTAATGCTGTATCTCACATGTAGCGGGATAAACAGAAATAACTTAGTGTCAAGATACTCTGTTTTCCGGTTTCCACCTGAATTCGAGACAGTGAGAAGATTATTAACTTATTTCTCACAAGTGGGGATCGAACCTAACGACCTGTTGCAGTTTACAGGCAGATACTGTCTTACTTCGCTATAATTCAGTATTAAATTTATATTTTAATATGCAAGGAGGTTAGAGTGTATAAGATTAAACCCATTTATTGTGAATGTCAGTGCCACTAGGATGACCATATTTAAAAAAAATCTAAAAATCATTAAAATAATCACATGGCATTGTCTTAATACTAATTTATATCGGATGTTAACACTAGGTTTTATATACGTACTTTGCCAAATGCGGGAAACACGTGAAAATAAAACAAATTTACCTACGATACAACAAATTCATAAAGAATTTTATGTCTCAGAAGCGTTTAATTAACAATTACTTCAATTTAATATAAATATATATTAAATATACATAATTCTCTTTAAAATGTATGAAATCGCTTCAGCTTACCATCTAAATGTGCCTTACAGCCCATCTGTCGAGACAGACGGCGAAAATAAATTGTGGTTGAGCATTCCGACCTCTCGCAATAACGGTGACAACTGATTTCACCGATGCCGTAGTCAGTTGATCGTAGATAGTGTATTATATTATAATATAGCTTTTACCTGCGACTTTGCTCCCTTCCAATAAAAATAACAAAGAGTATATATATATATATATATATATATATATATATATATATATATATATATATATATATATATATATATATATATATATATATAATATCTATATATATATATAGATATATATACTATACTTATATATATATATATATATGCATTACGAATTAACCGCGTTTTTCTGCACCACGCATTTATTACGAGTTAAAAATTGCCCACAAACCTGGGACAAAGTAAACCCTAGTGTTACAACATCTCGTTCTCATTGTTTCCACGACAATTCGAGACATTGCGTGTGTTCGTTGGCGGTTAAAAATGGAGTGTCATTAATACTTGGTTTCTTTTGCCTGCTCTGCCATAGGGAAAAAAAATGATGCCACTAGCTAATATTAAAGTATAATAGTATGTCTCTATAAATTATATGTGATATACAAAGAGAATATATATTTTCTATTACTCCGTTTATGACAGGAATATTGTGAGTATATAAGTTTTATTTGTCATATACAAATAATAAAGTAAGCATGATGTTACAGTAGCCAAACTTACATAAAAATAAAAGCTTACCCGTACAAGGTGCGAAAGCTTCTATACAAAGCTGTTGAGCTTAAAGTAGGATTACAGAATATTGTTTTAACTGGTTTACTTGTTGTACTGATTTTTCTTTCTTTGTTTCTAGTAAGGTTTACCTTCAAAATACACGTATTAAAAAGGGCAAAAATACCTTTTACTTAAACTTATAAGCCGTCTATGTATGTATATTACGATGATTACGATTTTGTCGGGAGGGAAGCTTTTAATTGTATACACTATGGTGGCACTAAGTTTACTTAACTTAATTTAGAACAGGTTAAACTGAAATAAAATGAACTTGTAAATTTGAAGAATTTGAAATTAACTATATGCATAAGTATGTAATGGTACTTTTTCTGGGAAATATCTAAAAAAATCAATTTTTCCTTATATGATCACTTTGTTGTTTACCTAATTTTCTGTCCGTCTGTCAAGACTATTTTTTCAAAATTATGTAGAGGAATCAAGCTGAAATAAATGAAATGTTATCAAATATCCAAGCCAATAACCTCTTGAAGCACCGGAAAATCAAGCTTCTAAATCAACGCAATCAAAAGGTATGAATAAAAGCCCATCATGCTTAATTTTTTACATTTTGTGTAAAAATCATAATAGAAACTGTAACTTATGTTAACCTATTGCAAAATTTCATTACTCTAACTCAACGGGACAAGCAGTCCAGCTGGGTAAGTCTAACTTCGAGAAAGAGATCTCTCGTCGACCAGTTCTCGTTTGACCTGTGTGTGTTGTCAGTGATGACCTACGGAAGCGAGACGTGGCCACTAACTATGTGTCTCATAAAAAGGCTCAAGGTCACACAGCGTGCAATGGAGAGAGCAATGCTTGGTATTTCTCCACGTGATAGGATCAGAAATGATGAAATCCGTAGGAGAACAAGAGTTACCGACATTGCTCGAAGAATTGCGCAGCTGAAGTGGCAATGGGCAGGATACATAGGCTATACTAAATCAGGTTAATCGTAATGTCATAGTTAATCGTAATGCCAAAAGAACTAACTAAAACTAAAATATATTTTTACTACAAAAAAGCAGTAGTTCCCGAGATAAGCACGTTTGACCAAAGCGTTTGTACAAAAAAATAATAAATATTTGTACAAAAAAATAATAATATACACAGAGTTTATGACTTAATATACTCTTATTATTTTATACTAAGATAATTTAGAGTTTTTAAAATTTTACTTTCATTTTGGAGCTTAAAAAATGTTTCATATAAAAAATGAATTTATGACTACAAATAAACAAACAATAAAAGCTACTTTTTATATTTATATAAGTATAAATAAAAGCCCTCTTTATTACTTACAAAATTACTAATAATTTTTAATAGAATTACACCAACACTGTATTCAGCTGATAATGTACTATATTATTCATACTAAAAGTTATTAGTTAATATACTGTTAGATGTGTTTTGTTTGTAGCGTTTCCACTGAACTGTGCGCTCTGCCTCTGTTAATTTACTTAAAGATCCTCCGATATATTTAGATATGAAGCAAAGTAAATAGTTCTGTGCAAGCTCTCTATTTTATATCAATTCATTTTCAGTCTGCTTTTGTGGGGCAATGGGTGAAATAATTCATTTTCCCTAGTGAGAATTTAAATAGAACAAGTAAAAGGCCGTCATGGCGCAGCGACACAGCGTCTGACAGTATAGCAACAGTCGTCGTGTAGACTGTGGGTTCGATTCCCGATTAAGAAAATCAATGATAGCAAGACAAAGCACGGCATTTTTGCGACGTTCCGCCCAATTTGCGGCGCAATACTCAATGTCAATGAAAATGGGGAACGGAGTGTCCTAACACTAGATTCCTTCACCCTGAGGTTCCGTACCCTGCTATACTTAAAAAAGATTTCTCATAGAATCATATATGGATACCAATTAAAAAATTACAGATGTCTACAAATGTCTTACGGAATTCGAAAGTTCTATAAACAAAAAGCTCGAAACATCATAAAAAAGTAACGGGTGCTAATATTAATAAAAATAAATACGGTGACTTTTTTACATAATTTAATAAAAAGCATTATTAAAGTGCGTTGGATTATATACAGCTTCGAATGAATTGATTAAAACTAATTATTATTGTATGTTATAAAATGTCAATATGGCAGCCACGTCGCGTCGGCCGCTTGATAAATTGTTTAGCGAGCGTAATGCGGAATTTGAACACTATAGATTATAATTAAAACAATTTTTGAGCAGCTTTCATTTTATGAAATTATAAAAAATCTTTAAAAGACTTATTATATTATAATCAATTAAAATTTGCCTTTTGATCTTTTATGGAAAACTAATGTTCACATTTAAGCTTAAATAAAACACTCTCTTCGCTACGTAATCAAAAGCAAAATCTATAGGGGAACTCCCGTTGAGTTCATCATCATCATCATCACAGCCGTTGTTCCGCCCACTGCTGGACGTAGGCCTCCCCCAACGATCGGTCCCACGCTACCCGCATCCAGTGGCTTCCAGCGACCTTGACCAACTCGTCGGTCCACTTGGGCCCCACCCCCGAGCGTCGTCCAGTCCGTGACCGCCACTCACACCTTTCCGCCCCAACGGCCATCAGTTCTTCTCGCTATGTATCCTGCCCATTGCCACTTCAGCTGCGCAATTCTTCGAGCAATGTCGGTAACTCTTGTTTTCCTACGGATGTCATCATTTCTGATCCTATCACGTGGAGAAATACCAAGCATTGCTCTCTCCATTGCACGCTGTGTGACCTTGAGCCTTTTTATGAGACACATAGTTAGTGGCCACGTCTCGCTTCCGTAGGTCATCACTGACAACACACACAGGTCAAACGAGAACTGGTCGACGAGAGATCTCTTTCTCGAAGTTAGACTTACCCAGCTGGACTGCTTGTCCCGTTGAGTTAGAGAAATGAAATTTTGCAATAGGTCAACATAAAGTACCCTGTAGTTTCTATTATGATTTTTACACAAAATGTAAAAAATTAAGCATGATGGGCTTTTATTCATACCTTTTGATTGCGTTGATTTAGAAGCTTGATTTTCCGGTGCTTCAAGAGGTTATTGGCTTGGATATTTGATAACATTCATCATTTATTTCAGCTTGATTCCTCTACATAATTTTGAAAAAATAGTCTTGACAGGCGGACAGAGAATTAGGTAAACAACAAAGTGATCATATAAGGAAAAATGGAATTTTTTAGATATATCCCAGAAAAAGTACCATTACATACTTATGCATGTAGTTAATTTCTAATTCTTCAAATTTAAAAGTTCATTTTATTTCAGTTTAACCTGTTCTAAGTTAAGTTAAGTAAACTTAGTGCCACCATAGTGTATACAATTAAAAGCTTCCCTCCCGACAAAATCGTAATCATCGTAATATACATACATAGACGGCTTATAAGTTTAAGTAAAAGGTATTTTTGCCTTTTTTAATACGTGTATTTTGAAGGTAAACCTTACTAGAAACAAAGAAAGAAAAATCTGTACAACAAGTAAACCAGTTAAAACAATATTCTGTAATCCTACTTTAAGCTCAACAGCTTTGTATAGAAGCTTTCGCACCTTGTACGGGTAAGCTTTTATTTTTATGTAAGTTTGGCTACTGTAACATCATGTTTACTTTATTATTTGTATATAACAAATAAAACTTATATACTCACAATATTCCTGTCATAAACGGAGTAATAGAAAATATATATTCTCTTTGTATATCACATATAATTTATAGAGACATACTATTATACTATAATATTAGCTAGTGGCATCATTTTTTTCCGTATGGCAGAGCAGGCAAAAGAAACCAAGTATTAAGACACTCCATTTTAACCGCCAAAGAACACACGCAATGTCTCGAATTTTCGTGGAAAAATGAGAACGTAGGTGAGAGGTGAGAGTAAATGAGAACTAGGTTTACTTTGTCCAGGTTTGTGGGAAATTTACTCGTAACAAATGCGTGCGTGCAGAAAAACGGTCTTATGAACTAGATGACTTTTCATATCTATGGTATTTACATTCAAAAGCAGCGTCGGGTTCTGTATTGCTAAAAAAATATATCTCCCCATACAAATAATATAAGCATACTATTTCGTACTATATACTATTATTTTAACTGGAGAGAATTTTGAACGGCTGTGGATTATGACACCTCTAAATGATATAAAATGAAACGTGCCCATTTTCCAAATTAATTTTGTAACCGCGATGTAACACCTGCGTTTTATTTTTTTTGCGGTTTTAAACCATTTTACATATTATATTTTACACACATCAACTTCTCCACATCGTCTCGTAGTAGTTTAGTAATATAGAGAATAGGTACTTGCTGATTGATGAATATTGATATGTTTATTGTACTTTGTTTTTTTTTTTATTTAAAGTCTAGGAATATGATCCTGATCATGATCCTGAGGATTATGGTGTGATCTATGGATCATTATATATACTTTGGCGCTAGAAAGCATAAATTCTCTAACCTAAATTTCCAAAACATAATTTGTTTACATATTTTTATTAAGAAAAAAATTCCGCTATCTCTTAGTACACAGATCTTTATTCAAAAAAATCACCGTGCATTCTATTTCATAATATTTCTATATGTATATAAGGTATGTAATCTTATAGACGTCGTATATACTGATAATGTAAAAATTTAACGGAATCACCTTAGGATTTGTTTTCTACTTTAAATCTCTCGGTTCTATAATATCGGATGTGGCATTAGGCATAAACTAATGCTAAGTCATCGTTTGAATGCTCCAATCTGTTAGAACCACATTACTGACGTTACTCGATCTGCTATGCACTTGTAGGAAACCGCTTACATCGCGATAGCTCAAGACAGGATGCGGTTGGCCACATTCGTTATAGTCTAAGGACACGTTCTTTATTTATTATTTTAGTACGTAATGTTTTTCTAAATTCGTATAAAGCTTACTAATACTATTAATTTTGTTAACAAAACTTTCATTATATTTCATTTTGAGATAAAATTTAACATAAATAAATCATCATTTGAGTGCTTCTACAGTCAATTTCTACCAAATGTCTCTATATATATATATATATATATATATATATATATATATATATATATATATATATATATATATATATATATATATATATATATAGCGATAGCACAAAATATGATAATGTGGTAACAGTAAATAACAGCCTGTAAAGAGACAGACATATAGAATAGATTGAATTTATTGATAAAGAAAACATCGTCAACAACGACAACGTCTTCTCTAAAATGTTCGAATACATAAATATACGCAATTAACTTCGAATTAGAACTGTTTTAACTAAAATATGTTTACATAAGGAATGGTAGACTGAGACCATACTAAATAAACAATGCTCACAACAAATAGTTTAATAATTAAGTTTATATTAGTTTCGTCCAACTATATGTAGTGAAATTGAAATTTCAATTAATATGAAAATTTCAGGACAAATACGTTTTAGATGGTAGTTGCACGTTGAGCTGTCAAAAGTGACAGTTATTTATAACTTACAAACACTGGACATCAGAATTAACAAACTAATAATCAAAATAATTTCAACAGAGACCACATTTAAGATAAATTTATAAGTTAAACCACTGTGTTCATTTTACTATGTTATATAAAATTAAAATGTATATGCATTTTTATTAACGAAGTAATAGCAATTTATTAAAGAAGTTAGTCTAAATTTAAACATATTCGTATACGTTTTTCATTCATTTTGTCTTTTCATATATATTGTATAACATATATAGTATATTGATAGTAATAATTATTAATTTAAATAATAAATATATTTACTAGCTAGAATACTTAAGTAGAATAGTTCTTTATGATACTGAAATCTAAAAGTACAACATCGTAATAAGATCTTTCTTCTGACAAATTAATTAAATCCTCCAAAGAACTTGAGGACGAAAACTCCATAGTATGAGAGATGAAAGCCAATAAATAAAATATGTTTAAGACAAAGAATTCATTTAAGATAAAGTTAATTAATATATAAAAATGCAAGGCCATGGTTTCGAAATTGTAAATAGTTAAGTAATAGTTCTACATCTTCTTTAGTTGGAATTGAATGGTGGTTTCCATCCAGCTAGGTTAAACTAAATTGAATATTGTAATTTGTAACTATAAAAAAAATTCTACAACTAAATACGACTATAAAGAGAAGAAACTACTTAGCATTCGACGGTTTCACCGTGCGATGCCCGGCCCATCGCGTTCTAGGGAAAAGAGCATAGCGCAGTGCCTAGGACTCGTGACCCCACTGGCCTAACTCCTGTCTATATCTAATCTAAGTCTTCAAAATAGAACCCGAATAAATAAAACAATTTCAATTTGAATAATGCAGTAATTACAATTATGATATCAATTTATAAATAAACTGTTTCAAGCTCAATGCAATATTTCAGCTATCTCCTAGACTATGATGTCCAAATTAAGGCAAAAGGATTAAGCGGTCCTTTTGAAACAATTTGAAACATTGCAGCCTTAAATTAAGTAATTTAGATAATATAGATGAATTAGATGGAAGGTTCTTTCGCAGGACTTTATAAAATGTTAAAAGTTAGATATAAATAATAGTGACTCACAGTTTGTATATACAGCAGCATGTTAATGTTTAAAAGCTAATTATATGTATATATATATATATATATATATATATATATATATATATATATATATATATATATATATATATATATATATATATATATATATATATATATATATATATATCTTTCTTATACTATATTTACAATTTACATATATATTTTTATATTTTCCAACATATAACAGGTTAAGCATGGGTAACTTAGAGCTAAGACACACTTTCCCCCTTTTGAGGCACTGTTGGTGATACTGATTACTGATATATATATATATATATATATATATATATATATATATATATATATATATATATATATATATATATATATATATATATATATATATATATATATATATATATATATATATATATATATATATATATATATATATATATATATATCTTAACACTAGGTTCCTACAGTTCCTACGGTTCTCTCTGCCTACCCTGCCATGGATATATGTATTTAGATTAGGGCCTCTACCTCTACGTACGCCTCTACGTAGGGCCTTACAGAATATAAAATTCACTAGGAAGCATAATAATATAATAGTATATATTTGTTTCAGAACATTCTATCCATATATTATATGATTTTAAGATAGTGATTTATTCTTTTAATAAATAGTCTATGTGATAAATGACAAAACCTTATGTCTCAATATATGTTGTCTGATTTAAGAAACATCTGAATATACTATAACAGCAGAAATGCATCCCGTAACCAAGGTGTTAAGTAAACCAATCAACACACAAACACTGGCTACGACCAAAGCTTCTCATATGAACTACAAATACATATAGATAATAATATATAACTCGACATTTGTATGATATACGAGTACGTTAGAAGTGATATGGAGTCAAGAACGATATAAACGGTCCGTTACTGTTATCTATGATTTATGATAGTCATTAGAAGCTGATTAAGGATATCAGGTATTTAGTAGATTATTCGCGAATTTGAATTAATGTATTCATTTTGACTGACTATCTGTCAGCCTAGGTGGACTAAAATATACAAAAATATATTATATATCTGAGTTAAGGTACCGGCTAATACTAAGTTAAGGTACCGGCTAATACTAAATTAAGGTACCGGCTTCGCTCACTAACCAACGCTCGCTTCATTCGCTTTTTTGTTATTATTATTCTTCATAATACACTATAGAACCATCGTCTGTACCCTATATTAGATAATACAGTTGTTTTTATTTTTTTTTGCGGCATTACTTTAAACTAGTCCAGTAGTAGTAGTAGAAGACCAGTAATACGTAATCTAAAACTACATAAATAATATGATTAACCATTATATTAACTTGTTATACAAAATGCATACGAAATATCTTACTTACTTATTTAATGACACACATTTGAATTGTGAATTATACTATTAGAGAAATCTGGACGTGCACTACCGCCGTGATGGAGAACATGGACGTTTTGTGTCTATCTTTTAGTACTCCACGATATTTTTTATCGTTGCTCTCATTACTTTCTGAACTGGTCTGCTGACAGCATCATCCTCGGTACTGCTGTAACTGGAAGCACTTGTCGGCTTTTTTGCTACAACTGCATGCAAGAGTCTGTCATGCAGCTGCGGATTCATTAACTTTGTGTGAAACACTGCAACCGTCGCGGTTTGCGATTGCGAACACGTTCAACACCACATCCTGGTTGATCCTGGCTCATCCCATATTCCTGGTTGATCAAGGATTCCTTCTCCTTTTAAGTGAACGCGTGAAAAGGGCTTCGTTTAATTTTTGTAATACTAGCGTAGCCCTAATATTTTCTATTGGGAGCGAGTCTACTCAGCTCATAGAAGAATATACACCGAATATCTTGTTGTTGTTATTGTCATATGCGGCAGCTTCTACCTTTTTAAGGCTAACACCATGGATTAAATATCGTTGCTGAGAAGTAAGTATTATATCTACATATGTCATGAGCTTCACTTAAGACTGTAATTAATTTGAGTCTATATGGTAAACAATTGAAGTTTTTACTTTTGACCTCAAACACTAAGACCTAGTGATTTTTAAGGGTTTATTCATCCTAGTCGGTCTGCCACTTCTCTTTTCTTGTTCTCCTTTTTGGTCACACTTGATTTGTTTCATATTTACAATTTGTCATTGTCATCCTCCGACGTTCATCGTCCTTTATCATCTTCGTTACTCATCAGCCGTCCACCAGGATCCATCATCCGTCATCCATCACCCAACAAGACAGAATTTTAAATAAAAAAACTACATTAAAAGATCTATTTATTTAAATATACTAATGATCAATTACAAAGAGCTCGCTAACTATAAGCTTTCATTTTAAGAAACTGTTTTTTCTTAAACCAAAAAATTCAATTCTTACAAAAATACTTTACAATACGAGTATGTTATACATGCATATTTGTACTAGGCGATAAAACTATACAAAACGGTAATATTGCATCATATTTTCTTTGTGCAAAGCTAACATAATAACGAAATTTATTTAGTTAGAGCGTCTAAAGCCAGCATTTATTGGATGAAAACCGAGATCTTGCCTCTAATGTAAATAATATTCACGCAGTCTACAACGTATTTGCACAAATTGTATATTGTTTGATAAAACTTTGCATACTATTATTTAGAATGTTTTGAATTGTTGATTTAAGTTATTATCTTTTGCATTCTATTATTACAAAGTGTCATATGTCACAAAAGTTCTATGTACAATATCCGAAAGATATATTTTTGTAACCAACATATAACATAACTCAGTGATAATTTAACCATAAGATACTCCGTTCTCTATTTTCCACCGGAATTTTCATTAGAACAAAGACATTTAAATATATCTTTCCCCCAATCGACAGACCAAGTCTCTATTTTTATAATTATTTTATTTATCACACGCAAATTCTCACTTTATGCACAAATACACAATTACGAAACTCCAGCCAATCCAACTCCATAATCCGATGGAAAAGGCACAGTGCCCTCTATATTTATAAATGAGAACTATTAAAGTCAAGTGGCATCATCTTAATTACAACGTCATCTTCAAATGTTGTTTGAGCCAGATTATATGCAATATAATTTTGATTATAAACATATTATAGTAACCCAAGAATATAAAATTATAAATGGCATAGTACCGCGTTGAGAGCAAATATGTAGAAACTAAGCAATGGAATTTCATAAGCATGGATATAATCGGAGACCTGAGCGATACAAAACAATATCCTCTATTTTATATCCCGTAGAATAGTAATGTATAGAGAGATATTCAATTATAATGTTTTCTTATGGCAACTCTGCCATGGGAAGGCTTTAAAACATTCCATTCCCTATACTGGACCGGAAGATTACACCGCACTTTGCCTACTGGAGAATGAAAGCAACTATACATAATCATTTTAAATATAATAATTTGAAATTAGAAGCTAAATCTATTAAGTTGGCTATATGTTCTACACTAAAGCCAAAGTGGATACTAAACTGCTTAAACCTAATTAAAACTTTTTTAATTTAATTTAGAAAATACCATTCGTACTCTGTGGTATTGGTGGGACAAATTAAATTTAAAAATAATGTTTTAATATTAATACAAGTTTTATATAAATATATGCACTTCGCAAACCCATTAACTTTTAAAACCAATGCTTTGTGACAGACGCCAATACACACAGAATTTTAAAGTTTATTTATTCAAGTTTATCCAATCACTACGGACTGTAACCCGTTGATATTTTTATTGTATATAAAAAAAATACTCAACAGCTTCACGCATCACGCATAAAGTACGGTATCCAGAGGGAACCTAGTGTTAAGACACTCCATTCCCCACTTTCAGCCTAATTTTAGCCTAGATATTACGTGTTATTTTGTTATGAGAGTATAATAATTGACACTTTGATAATAACCGCCGCCTTTACAGTCAGACGCTGTGGCGACATGTCGTAGATTGGATGTGTCGATGATTAGTTATTTTTTCTTCTTAGTTATTGCTACTTAAATTAAGCATAATATTAAGATAAAATCATGTCTAAACATGTCTCATATATAATAGATAGATATATATTTAACCAGTCTATTAGGTATAAGAATATTGATTTATTTCTCGATTCAAATTACAACTACTGTAACTTACAACTAAAATACAAACGAAAAAGAAATAAAGGAATATATATTATACTTTAATCTGGCTAAGAAACCAAACTTACTACTACTTTAATCTGGCCAAGGCAAAGCAGCGTACCTTAAATGACTGAAAAGTGAATAATTGAGAAATTTATCATTATATGTTAATTATACAATACATTAATATACGTAATTTGTGAGGACCGATGTTTGTTCTAGCTTAACGCAAAAACTACTGAACAGATTTAGATGAAACTTTGCAGTAATATAGCTTATACATCGTTATAACATATGGGATAAGATAAACAAATAAACTTACAATTAAATAATAGTGTAGTTCAAGCAGACGAAGCCGCAGACAGATCGCT
>JAXRJS010000056.1:5698453-5710953 GCA_037127375.1 Dione juno | reverse complement strand
CCCTACCAACATGGTAGCCGCGGACGCACAGGCCTCTTCTTTGATGGCTCCGGCCAATCCGCCTTCTACGAGGGATGGCGGAGTCTGCCGTAGTGCCTCCAAGAAGAGGTCTAAGGGTAAGAGGAAGAAGGGGACGGCCTGTTCTTCTGCCCCAACCAGCCAACCCACCGCAGTCCGTGCAGCCCCTGATGCTGCACAATCCTCCCAGCGCCAGGCTGCCCCAGTTTCTGGCGAGGCCCGCGCGACTCTCGACAGGGCTATCGACGTCCTTAAGGAAGTCTTTATGGCCCTTAAGGAAAATCGGGACCCAGTTGAGGTCGTGCTTTCAGGCATGATGCGTTTGCTCACAAATGGCTGAGCTACGCATCATGTTTTGGAACGCCTGTTCTCTGAGAAACAAAGCCCACTTCCTCCGGCTCCTTCTCAGAGAACAAAACATAGATGTGGCTCTCATAAATAAGACCCATCTGAGAGCCTCAGAGCCCCTAGCCATCCCAGGCTACCACACCCTGCGCCTGGACGCTGAGGAAAACGCGTGGCGCGGCCTCCTCATTGCAGTCAGACGCAGCCTTCCTCACCTTCCTCTACCTGACCTGGCCACGATGTCGTTCCAGTCCCTGGGGATCGAGGTAATGGTTGGCAGGCAACCTGTCAGGCTGTATGCCATCTACCGACCCCTCAACTCCACGCTAAGACTTAGCGAAGTGAAGCTTGTCCTTGGTAGTACAACCCCCACCATTGCGGCAGGGGACGGGAACGCCAAACACCAAGCGTGGCGCTGCCACATTGCGTGCACCACGGGTAGGAAGCTGTTCGAGGACGCCGACAGGAATGGGTATGTAGTGGAAGGACCTGACGAGCCCACCCACTACTCTCATAATAGCAACTTCCCCGGGACCACGATCGACCTGATCGTGCACAAAGGGATCGATGCTAGCTCCGTGTCCCTCGAACAGCCGGAATCTCTACCTGATGCCTATGGGTCTGACCACCTCCCCGTCCTCTTTGCCGTACGGGGAACGCCAGCAATGGCAGTGCACCCCCCTTTACGTAGGAGACGAATATGCTGGCCCCGCTTCGAAGCCCTCACTGCCCAGCTGACTCGGCCACGAGAGGAACCGCTTGATGATCCGCATAGTGTCGATAGACTTGAGGCGTCGATCACAGCGACGATCCAGACTGCCCTCCGTGAGGCTACCTTCCTCCTCCGTGAGGCTCTTCCACCCCGATGGCACGCTGTGCTACGACTCTCAAGGAAGGGCCGAAATTCTGGCAGACCACCTTGAGAGTCAGTTCGCACCCAATCCCAGCTTACGACCGGAGCACCACGCACAGCTGGAGCAAGCGGTCACCGCCTTCCTATCGGACCGCCCTAGCCCGAGTCCACCTCCGCCCTTCTTTTCCCCGTCGAGCGTGAAGAAGGCGATCGCGCGGCTCAAGCCTAGGAAAGCTCCGGGGATAGATGGTGTGCCTAACCTGGCACTACAGCATCTCCCCATGCGGACCATATCATCACTCACCAGGCTTTTCAACGCCATCCTACGGCTGGGATATTTCCCCCGGGCATGGAAGGTAGGCCTGGTAGTGATGTTTCCGAAGCCAGGGAAGGACCGAATGCGCCCCGACGGCCACCGACCCATTACCCTGCTGAACGCCTCCTCCAAGCTGTTCGAGAGACTACTGCTCCCTCTCTTGGAGGCGCACTTCCAACCGCGCCCCGAGCAGTTTGGATTTCGCAGTGGTCATTCGACCACTTTGCAACTGGCACGCGTCCTCCACTTCGCAGCGGCCGCCATAAACAGGAAGAAGAAGGCAGCAGTGATCTTCCTGGACGTGTCGAAGGCGTTCGACAGGGTGTGGCACCCCGGATTGCTCCACAAAGTGATCCGGGCGGGCACTCCCCATCACCTGGTGAGGGTTCTGGCCGAATTCCTCCGCGGCAGAACCTTCCGGATTAGAGTGGACCACGCTCTATCCAGCAGCCATCCCATCGCAGCAGGGGTTCCCCAGGGTAGTACCATCTCTCCTACCCTGTATTCCATGTACACCAATGACATCGCAGTTCACGACAATGTCACACTGGCCCTCTATGCCGATGACATTGCGTTCCTGGCTAAGTCCCTGAACCTCACCCACGCGGCTCTGAAACTCCAGCGTGCCCTCGACCTGCTACCGGACTGGTTTGCGGAGTGGAGGCTCACGATTAACGTGGCCAAGACCCAAGCGATTGCGTTTGGGCTCCACAGGCTGCCTCCTCCGCTTGTTCTTCAGGGTGAACAGGTCAAATGGTCCCGCTAAGTCACCTACCTGGGCGTCTCCATAGAAAGGAAACTTTCCATGTCGGCCCAGGTAGCCAAAGCCAGGAACGCAGCGCGAGCTGCACTGGCCCTGCTGCGTCCCTTATTCCGATCCCGCCTTCCCCTCCGCACCAGGCTGGGGTTGTACAAAACGTACGTCAGACCCCATCTGACGTACGCGTCCCCAGCTTGGTACTCCCTCACGAGACCTAGTCTTCGGAAGGTCCTTGAGACGGTGCAAAATGTGGCTCTCCGACGAGTCGTCCAGGCTCCTAGATACGTGAGGAACGCTACCATTCAGCGCGACCTCCGTATCGAAAGCCTAGAGAGTCACATCACCCAGCTAGCTGCCCGCGTCTACCACGGAGCCGACGCCTCGGATCACCCTCACATCCGAGACATCGCTCCGTGGCACTCCCGTCCGCCGGACGCCCGAAGACTACCTCGAGACATCCTTCCCCCTCCTTCTGATTCCTGAGCTGCTACCAAGGTCGCTGGTCGCCTAGGCTGAGCCTCCCCGGGATCACCTGAGGGTCTCATTCGGCCGGGCTGACCGCCCGGGTAGCGCATAGCTCACTCCTTTCGTCCAGTCCTTCTAAATCTTGTCCCTCTTAGGACATTTTACCTCGGGGCCAAACGCCCAACCCAAGGACCCGCCCATATTCATGGGCGGCGGAAGAGCCTAACGGCAAGAGGGCACTGCCCTGAAGCCGTTTTCCTCTCCCCCCTCGGGGGTCGAGAGAGAGAATACATCATTCGGTTCAGACCATAGATGAAATTGACGTAGTATTAAAGCATAGAAAAGTCAAAGGCAGAAAATAAACTATGTTCATAAAAGATTTTAAAATGTACTAATGGGTCGATTTATATATCGTTAATCTATCGTTATAGTTATTATAAATATATGCTAAACTAACCATTTGATTTTTTGTCCGTATGTTTGTTCATTTATTCGCGAATCACGTAAAAGCTACTGGCCAAAAAAAAAATGGGAATTGATGACTCAGTATTTCATCAGATTTCTTAAAAAATAAGTACTTTGATTACTCTCTTCTATAGAATGAACAGTTTTTGACAGTTTAAAACCTAAATCGACAGATAGAATAGTTAAGTTATCATCCTGGCGTTCAATGAGGGTTCCGTAGAAAAAAAAATAGACATATTTTAATTACGTCGATTACTAGCAAAAGAAGCTAAAT
This sequence comes from Dione juno, assembly GCA_037127375.1. Classification (NCBI taxonomy): domain Eukaryota; kingdom Metazoa; phylum Arthropoda; class Insecta; order Lepidoptera; family Nymphalidae; genus Dione; species Dione juno. Next base: position 5,707,457 of record JAXRJS010000056.1, on the reverse strand, counting down.
TATATAATAAATTTTGTCAAATACATTAATTACTCTTTTGAAATATCAGCATTATTTATGGTCCAATAACTTTTTTTAGTATAATATTAATATTATTTTGACAATGTTAAAAATAGAATATATCAGTAGTACATTACAGCCAAAGGTCGCTAGTAATAGATAAAATTCACGATAAATAGTTACTGAAACAATTTTAAATCGTTATGTGTTCTAATAATCTGCTTATTAAAATTGAAAACTCATTATAATATATCCAATGATACTGAACTTGACATAGTTCGTTTTTTTTTTTTTATTTTGACAATGACGTCTGGTTATCGTTTTAGTCAATTTTGATTGTTGGCATGTAGTTAAAGTAAAATTCATAATCGATCTATGCGTTTGGTCTCTACAATACTACATAATAACAAACATACATACATATACAAAAATATATAACCTTTCTTTATGTTCGAGTATGTGAATCGTGTAAGAAAAATCTTAATATCTATTATAACATATACATATGTTCTATTTGTATATATTATATGAAAATTAAAGTAATATATAGTCAAAACCATAAAAAAGATAACTTTCTTTAATTGATTTCATTTATTTTTCACTTCTAATTTTATGGCAAAGTTTTGACAACTATTAATTTACATATTTCTAGTAGTTATAGTTTGTCGGAGTTATTTCGAACAGAATCTCATTCACAGATCTAATTTCGAGACGTCATACTTATCAGTTGAAAACTTTGGAAGTATCTAAAGTTAGTTTTGCTCTAAAGATCTAACCCTATTGAGTGAGTAAAGAGGAACCCTCCCTTTGTCTTAGTTGACCCAATATCTGCCAGTAGTTCTAGTTTACCCACTTTATGCTTAAAGTGCTCATAGTTATACTACAATGTACCAGTTTACGGGAAAAGACGTAAGATTTTTTTTATATATACCAGTTTTCTTAGAAAATGGTTTTTAATGATTTTAATTGAAAACAATATGAATACGTCTTGATTGATATGATTGTTTTGTTATAGCCTTAGTATTTATTAGTTATTTGACCTTAAGTTCGCTTATAAAAAGTAAGTATGGAGAACTTATTGTATGTTTTTTATTTATTTATATGGATCTCTAACGGTGGTACATAATGATGCGCATAATTTGTGAACACTTATTCATATTTCACTAAATATTACTCACCGTTCCCAACTTTCCGCCTTCCAAGAAAAGAAATCGACGTAGCTCTAAAAGAACGCATGGCTTAGTGGCTCGAGAGTTTGGGCAACATGCAAGAGGCGCGGAATTAAACCAGTTCGAACTATTATACGTTTTTTAAAATATTTACAAATATATAGAAATGCATGTAACATAGAAATATCTTTCCGAATCCACAAACACAGGACTCTGGACAAATAAATACGGAGTGCCTTTTAACAAGTTAAATATTATTTTTTAATTAAGGAAATTTATTTGGATATTGCATCGGAATTAAAACATGCCTATTTAATGTTCATTTAATTTACGTTTCACTGACTGGTGTTTGTATATTTTCACTTTGCATAAATATGAAGTAGAACGCACTCAGGTTGTTTGAGCCCGTTGAGAGGATCAATGATAAGAGAATGAGCAAGTGTGAGTGATAAGAGAGGTAGAGGTGACATAAGTTGGATAACACAGATCTATCAGCACATGTATGAAGAGGTTGATCACAGTGAACGAGGCGAAAGAGGTATGTAGGGATCGAAGCGTTCACGCTCCATTCTTTCTGACTCCGCGCTAGGAATAATACGTACAATAAATTACCTTCAGAGAGCTAATGTCTTTTTGATTTGTTATTTGTGCATATACTGCTGATAAAAATATTATGGATAATTTTATCATATGAGGGTATTTTAATTATTCGTTTCTGTGAATAAAAGCATATCTTTTATAACCAAAGTTAATTACATATAAATTTGTATATATTTAGTGTATTATGTTATAGTCAAATTTCGATACTTTTTGACTGCAACATATAACTTGGTTGTCGTGGCACAGTTTGATATCGGCTAAGTGGGAAGAGTTATTTTCATTTCACCGCTTTGGAAATTTAAAGAGCGGTCTTGATTCAACAAAGAATGTGTCGAATTCAAATATAAAATGTACTAGATAATAAAAAAAATTTTGCTTCCTCTGCCTTGCTAGCCATAGTGTTATGTTAGACAAGAAATCATAGAGTATTTATGAACAAAATGACTTACATTTAATTTACTTTACATTATACTGTGCTTTGTAATGAGGTTAACATAGCGAAGCAGAACAGTATATGGCTGGAAGCCTGATTGTTTTTAATATTAATTATATTAAAATAAAAAACTCAACACGCCATGACAATAGAAATCGAACTGTCTTGTTTTGGATATAAGGCAGCCTAGTAAGCTTTATCTACTCACATTATCGTTGAAGCAATACTAATATTATATATGGAAAAATGTGTTTGTTTGTATGTTTGTACTTATTTCACGTCGCTACGATGCAATTTTATGGTATGATTTTTGTATGGAGGTAGTTAGGAGGCTGGAGAGTGACGTAGACATTTTACCACGTTAAAACATCACACCCCAAAAAAAAACCATTCATATAATTAAAAATGAATTATTCATGATTGTGCCGATAGATGGCGCGTCGTGTCTTCTTGCTACTTAATTAGAGGCAGCGGCCTGCATTTTTCCATCACAATGCAAGTGAAGCCGCGGATAACAGCTAGTATGTACACATATAAAATTTTTCTATGTAAACAGTCAATTACCATGATCATCATCATATCAGCTCTTATCATTATCATTCAGCCACTGCTGGACACAGGTCTGCCCCCAAGGATCTCCATGATGATCGGTCAGTTATAGCTACATTATAGATACCGTACATAATTTATAAACCCAAAATAGTTCAATTCATTATAGATTCCAATATATAGATTACATTTAGTTTAGTATGAATTACGCTTCGCTTTATACCCGTACAAACGTTTTATTGACAATTTGGATACAAACTAAATCATTTACCGAATATTTGCTTTAATTGCTCTCTAGTGCTAGTGGTGTCAAGTTATTTAGTTTCGTTCGATTTACGATAAACGATTTTTGTTTCGATTTTGATTTTTGAAATAAGTGTTTCTCAGAGTAAAATTATTTTATTCAAAATAAGAAGACGAATGCATGCTTAGCTTTCTGAACGTCAAATTAACTGAAGTCAGTCAATGTGGCGCAGAGGCACAGGGTCTGACTGTAAACGCGACGGTTGTACGTTCATTTCCCACTAGAGAAGAATGATTTATTTTTATTTTCGTCGCTCTAGTACCAAGACAAAGCTTAGTGCATAAAGCATATAAAGCAAGAAACTCAGCGGGGTATGTTTATTTTGTTTAAATTTATGATTTACAGATTTAGACACGTACGTATAACTATATTTCTAATTTATATTGTATATATATATATATATATATATATATATATATATATATATATATATATATATATATATATATATATATATATATATATATATATATATGTATATATATATATATATATATATATATATATATATATATATATATATATATATATATATATATATATATATATATATATATATATATATATATATATATCTTCTTCTTCTTGGCATTAGTCCCGGCTTTTGCCAGGGTCTGCCTTCCGACTAAGCCTACTCCACTTTGCACGGTCTTTAACATCCTCAGTGGACAATCTATTGGCTCTCATGTCTTGTGTCACGACATCCAACCATCGCTTCCTTGGGCGTCCGGGTGTAGATCACCAGGGACAGACATGTCAAGGCACTTCCTTCCGACATAGTTCTCAGATCGGTGCATAACATGGCCATACCATCTCAGGCGACGCTCTTGGAGCTTATCCGCTACGTCACGGACCCCAAGACTACCTCGAATGAATGTGCTGTGTATGCGGTCTGACCGCGTAACGCCACACATCCATCTCAGCATCTTCATCTCCGTGACGTGAAGCTCCTGAGTGTGCCGAGATAATGTTGGCCAACATTCGCTGCCGTATAAAAGAACCGGCCGGATAATGCTCTTGTATATCAGTCCCTTGAGCTTGGGCGGTATTCTGCTATCGCAGACTACACCAGTGACCTCCCGCCATTTGGCCCAGGCAGCGTTTATACGGGCATGGATGTCGTGGTCGATGCCTCCAAACTCATGCATAACGGCTCCAAGGTACCTGAACTTCTCCGACTTAACGGCTGGCTCAGGCCCGATATGGATGGTGCTCGAGTCCAGGTTCCCGCAAGCCATGTACTCGGTCTTCGACACATTCAGTTTGAGACCACTGTTCTCTAGCGCACCCTTCCAGGCGTTCACTTTACGCTCCAGCGTCAGTCGGTTCTCGTCGATGAGTACTATGTCATCGGCATACATCATCAGCCACGGAGGCTGGCATTGGATGTGAGCCGAGACAGTATCGAGCACTACATTGAATAAGAACGTACTAGGAGCTGAGCCCTGGTGAACTCCTACTGTAATCGGGAAGGGCTTGGTGTCGCCAACAGCGGTCCTAACCACTGAAGCGGAGTCGTTGTACATATCTCTGATAACCTCAAGGCTATAAGGCTTCAGGCCCTTGGATCGCAATACACACCAGATACGCTGACGTGGCACACAGTCAAAGGCCTTCTGCAAGTCCAAAAAGGCCACATGCAGAACTCTCCTTTTTTCCCTGTAAGCCTCCATCAAAGTTCTGAGGGCAAAAATGGCATCCATAGTGCTTGATCCTGGTTGAAACCCATACTGAGACTCAGAGACAGTACATTCTTGGCGGAGCCTGAGGCCGATCATGCGCTCGAAGAGCTTCATGGTGTGGCTCATAATCTTAATGCCCCTATAACTACCGCAATCTTGTACACTGCCCCTTCCTTTGTAAATAGGGATAATAAAGCTCTGCCGCCACTGATGTGGCATCTTTCCAGTATTCAAGATACGGTTAAACAGATCAGTAAGTATAGGCACACCAAGAGAGCCCAACGATTTCCACGCCTCGATTGGGATGTCGTCAGGTCCTACCGCTTTTCCGTTCTTCATGCGTCGAAGACAATTACGAGTTTCGTCACGGGTTATTGGAGCAACAAGTCCGAGGTTAGGAGATAATTCAGGAGGAAGACTACAAGATTGCTGAGTGTTCAGCAGCTCCTTAAAGTAACTTCTCCATCTCTCCTTCACAGAGGCATGACTACAAAGCAACGTGCCCCGAGAATCTCTGACGCAAAGACATTTTGTAATATCCTGCGTCGCTTTATCTCGAGCACGAGCCAGTTTGTATATGAGCTTCTGCCCCTCCACAGTTTCAAGTTTATCGTACAATGGCGACAAACTTTCTCTGCGGGCTCTGGCTACAGCTCTTTTGCTGGCCCGTTTCGCTGCTATGTACTCCAGTCTGTCTTCAGGAGAGTTGGAATGCTGCCACTCTTTAAACGCAGCCTTCTTTTCCCGAATCACCCCCTGCACCTGGTCATTCCACCACCATGTCTCCCTGTCGATGACACGGCCACCCTTAGTAACACCAAGAACTCGCTTGCCCGCCGCAATGATTGCTGAATGAGCTCGATCCCATGCAGTCTGAGCGGTCTCAGTGTTAGTTAGTAGATTTTGACTCTCCACCTCCGCCAAGAAGTCTGTCTGCATCGGCCCATTCAACAACTACCACTTAATCCTAGGCTTGCGTTTCTCAACTACTTTCTTTTTCGGGGTAACATTATAGTCCATGACAAGGAGGCGATGTTGGGCCGTCAGGCTTTCGCCGGGAATGACCTTACAGTTGATCACCCTGCCTATATGACACCGTCTATTCAGCAAATAATCAATTTGAGTTGAGTGGGACCCGTTCTTATACGTTATAAGGTGCTGAGGTTTCTTCTGGAAGAAAGTGTTCACGATGGCCAGATCAGACGCAATGCAGGTTCTTACAATATTTTCTCCCTCTGCATTGCGAAGACCATATCCAAAACCCCCGTGAACACGTTCATACACCTCAGCGACCCTACCCACGTGACCGTTTAAGTCCCCCCCAACTAAGATTGCTTCGGTAGACGGTATAGCGAGTAGGACCTCTTCACACTGCTCCCAGAAAGTCTCCTTTTCAGCCGCGCTACAACCCGCCTGGGGAGCATAAGCACTGATTAAGTTTGTGATAACGCCCTCGATCAGTACCTTTATCCGCATCAAGCGGTCGCAGCGACGGTCAACTTCAAGAAGCCCATTCTGAAGCTCTTCAGAAAGCGCTACCGCCACACCGTTTTTGCCCGTACTGGGTCACCCCAGTGTATATAAGGCGGTAACCCTGCCCGATGTTACGAGACTTATTGCCCTTCCAGCGTTTCCTGAAGGAAAGCACACTGGACCCGACGTCTCATGAGTACATCTGCGAGTTCTCTACATCGTCCGGTTAGAGAGCCAATATTCCATGTTGCAAAGCGGAGTTTCCGTCTGCCCACTTATCGCAGGTGTAGGGCGATGTGCCTGCACGTCGTTTAACGGCGACGCCCTAGCCATACCCAGCTTTTTGTCAAATCGGTCCATATGAGTGGCGAAGTGGTCTTTAGTGGAGCGATTGCCATCTGACCTCCAAACACATTAGTGGGAGAAACCAAGAAAGGAAAGGGAATAAGAGGCAGAAAGACTTGGAATATAGGGGAGGGACACCACTTACATGGATTGGGTCGGGTTATGAAAGTGGTGGCTCGAGGTCCCCCGGGGTCGCGTACCCGTATGCCGAAAACCAAATATCGGACAGATAATTGGAATATATATATATATATATATATATATATATATATATATATATATATATATATATATATATATATATATATATATATATATATATATATATATATATATATATATATATAGAAACTTTTAACTGGATTAAACGAATCATAATTAGTAATTAGGTAGTGATCACAGGTAGTGTTCAAACCTATTAAAATCGTTAAAGATTTGTATTGAAATCTATATCTATACATATAGTAAAAATGTATCTGATCACTGTCTGTACATGGAAGAAAAACTGTTAATAAGGGCACTTATAAACTATTTTTCTGTACGCTTGTGCATGCTAATCTCAGATACGACTTTACCGTTTCAACTGTAGTTTTCACCATTTATATTATGTTAAACTTCACTTAATATATAAAGTTCGTTTTATTTTAATGAGTAAAATAAAATAAATATCTCAATTTAAAATATGACGTAGATTGACGAACCTGCTGCAAAATAACTGTTTTATTGAAGAGGTTGAAACTTCAAATTTACTTTCCCACGTAGATAAAGTTGACTAGTACTAATATATAAGCAATCCAATTGAAGAAATTCATTTAAAAATGGCTTAAATCAAAGATAATTAATTTATGCTATATTATGCATTCCTACACCTTACATGCTACATGGCATATTATAAGTACAGTGCTAGTCCCCAATCTGGAACCGAACTCACACCTTTCCAACAAACTGGGCCACTGCGCCACAACAACGTGTACCTTCTAAATTTTATTATAAGCAAACACTTTAACCGGTTTAAATATTTCTTCACGTAATTTTTGCAAACACTATTTGATATTCGTATAAATCTAAATATCCTGTATAAACTTAATTTTGTAGCTCCGACGCTCTGTTTACTTTGCAATGGTCCCAAATTTACTTGGCAAATTGGCCAAATCGAATCAAGTGACGAACGAATCTTATAACCAATCCTGGTGATATAAATAATATAGCATCTAAAACAATATTGTTATTATTTTGTTTTTTTTTCTATAAGTTTTCTTTTTTATATTGAGTTTTAGAGCTACAGTAGGTTTTTTCATGTATACATATATATGAGTATGTTACATAATATATATATATATATATATATATATATATATATATATATATATATATATATGTATATATATATATATATATATATATATATATATATATATATATATATATATATATATATATATATATATATATATATATATAAATATATATATATACACACACACATATACACTATTTACAATGTTATGCTTACCGTCGTGAGTCATATGGGGCGCAGACTGTAAGCGGTTATTGGTTATTGGTTGGTTGGTGATTGTTATATGCAAGTGTAACGCTTATCAGGAGAACGTCACACGTCCCGGAAAACATTTTATATGCGTTTTGTGGAGTTTTGATAGGGCTAGAGTGGACCTTACTAGACTTGGACTTGGACTTTTGAAATTGAATTCAAGCAATCCTATGAGATTAAATAGAGCAGCTTTATTAAGAACTTAAAAGTTAAAGTCATCTTAATTGGCTCTACATTTATAATCGAGTTGGAAGGCACGTAAATAAACTAAAAAAAATATGAAAACTATAAAATATTGACGAAAAACTTGTATTTATACATATACAACAGTACAAATAATATGTGGTCGAACTGTAGTTCTTCCGGAGTAGAACCTTTTTTTTTGATATACAAATATAATTGAAAAGTAGTATAAAAATAAATTCAATATAAGATATAATATTATTAATTTATTTTTTATCTCTAAATTTTGATATTACTAAATTTACAAAATCTATAAATAAATTCCCATCAGTGTGAAATTAACCTGAATCAGGACATTTTGACGGGTAATTAGTTTACGGGATATTAATTTTGAAATTAATATAAAACATCTAAGTCTAGAATACTTTGAAACACAGAAAAAATATTCAAAATCGGATTGGATACTTCCCATTGATGTAGAATAATGAAATTTGGTATGAGGAAAGAAGAACTTACAGTAGGTATTGTAATATGTTACATTACTAATTTATATTTGTAGTTTCATATGAATTTAGTGAACATAAGTTCGTCAGCATAATCATGAAATTGGTACAGAATCCTTGGTGCGCGAATCTGACTCGCACTTGCCCGATATTGTTTTCTTTTCAGCATCACGCTGTATCTCACATAAAGAAAATTAGGCGTTAAGATGCTGTT
>JAXRJS010000056.1:2955000-2978443 GCA_037127375.1 Dione juno | reverse complement strand
ATGACAGTTGAAGAATAAAAAAGACTTTTTTTCAGCCTTTCACCATTTATATTTAGATATAAATAGCAAACCTATTTTAAACCCGATTCCCAGTAAATTTATAAAAAGACTACCAATTGGGATACTTTTAAAAAAAATTAGAAAAAAAATAAATTTAAGCTTTCCCAATTAAACCCCCTGAAAAAAATAGACGAACCCGGTTTGGGAACAACTTCATATTGTCATTTACTCAGCCTTACAAGAATCTTCTAGGGATATCAAAGATAAACGTTTACAACCACATGTAATCCAAAAGGCTTAGAGATAAGTTGAAGAAAGGCGCCAATTACGCAAATTTGGCACAACACAAGGTATCCAAGCGATACAAACTAAATTTAACAAAACAACGAATGAACTTAAAGAAATGATAAAGAAATACGAAAATTCAAATCTCCAAGAAAAACTATACAAACTAACTGCAACACAGGACACAAATTCTTTCAAAGCCTTCGGGAGCGACAATCTCAGCCTTGAGATGATTCTTCCTGTGTTGGAGGACATTGCACCAGTGCTTACCCACATCATAAATTTTTCACTGTCATGTAATGTCTTTCCCACACAGTGGAAGAATGCTTATGTCGTTCCATTGCCTAAAATTTCGAATCCCACCAATGTCTACGATTATCGTCCTATATCCATTCTTCCTATCCTATCCAAAGTCCTTGAAACTACCGTTTACAATCAACTTTATCCTTCCTTTCCACTAATAATCTTCTATGCCCTTACCAGTCTGGTTTCCGCCCCTTTCATAGTACAGTTACTGCGCTGCTGAATATTACGGAGGACATTCGTTGCGCTATGGATAATACCAAGCTCACTGCAATGGTACTACTGGATTTCAGCAGTGCTTTTAACTCAGTAGATTTTGATATACTTCTTGCTTCTCTCCGTGCAGTTAACATTCCTCCTACAGTTATAAAATGGTTTCACTCTTATCTCTTCGGTCGCCAGCAATGCGTGAAAGTCAATGTAATATATCAGCTTGGCAAGATCTCACAGCTGGTGTTCCTCAAGGCGGCGTCCTTTCTCCACTTCTATTCTCTATTTTTATTAACAATATTTCAAAAGTCATCTCTTCTCCCTACCATCTGTATGCCGATGATTTACAATTGTATCGACATGGCTACTTTAGTGAATTGCCAGAAACCATCGCGTCATTAAACGAAGATTTAGCTGCGATACAAAGCTGGGCTGAATCTTTCGGTCTTTTAGTTAATCCAAAAAAGTCACAAGAATTATTATCAGCAGTAATAGACTTGGATATAAGATCAATTGGGATTTAGTACCCAAGGTTATGTACTCGGGAACTCATATTCCGTACTATGACAAAGTTAAGAATTTGGGACTAATTATCGATAGCAACTTAACATGGAGATCTCATATTAACGAACTTAGTAGACGCATGCATTTTTCATTTCATTCTCTCAAGCGTCTCCAATATTTTCTTCCTCATAAGACCAAAATTATGCTTGCGCAATGTCTGCTTTTACCAATTCTTGATTACGCCGACGTCTGCTACTTGGATGTAAATGAGGAGCTACTTAGCAAATTAGAGCGCCTTCAAAATCTCGCGATACGTTTCATCTATGGTCTACGGAAGTATGACCATGTCTCTCAGTTTCGCGCACAGCTTAATTGGCTCCCAATCCGTTTTCGCCGAGATATGCATATCCTTTCCCTCCTTTTTAAAATACTTAATTACCAAAATTTTCCGACCTACCTACGTTCCCATTTCAACATCCTGCCTACTCCCACCCGCTCAAGAAGGTCTTATGTAAAACCAATTCTTGACATCCCAAAAAGTAACACAAAATTCCTACAAAAGTCCTTCTCCGTATATGCCGCATCGATTTGGAACAAACTTCCCAAGCCAATACAAGAGAGCCAGTCATTAACATCGTTTAAATCTAAATTAAAACAACATCTTATTCACTTTCAGGCAGCACTTAAAAAGTAAAATATTGTATAACGATATATGTGTATGTGTATATATGTGTATGTATGTATGTATATATATATGTATTTGTGTGTATATATGTGTATATGTATGTATGTATGTATTTATGTATATTTATTTGTATATGGGTATATGTATGTATGTATGTATTTATAAATTAAATTCAAATGTACATTTCTTTTGCACATTTTTGTCGCCCCCGCTATATTTATCACCTTCACCCACTTGCACAGGTTGGCTGGAAGAAATCTCTGTTAGAGATAAGTCCACCTTGCACACTTCTTACTCTGTACTATCTGCTTATTATGTTTTTGTGCAATAAAGTATATATACAAATTATTCTCTCTGGAAAGTCACCAAATCACTGAACAGGCCAACGAAACACATACCAGCTCTTATAACAAAAAGCGGAGACTGGGCTAGATCTGATCAGCAAAAGGCAGATGAAGGCAGAACCCTTTCCGAGCACCGACTTGGAGAAGGACATACGAGTGCAGGAATTTCTTGACTCACCATTGCAGATGTGCTCACCCATAAAATGCATAACTCCGCGCGAAATGGTGAAGCTATTAAAAAAGCTAAAAGAAGGTAAATCGCCTGGATATGACCAAATAGACGCGAATATTTAATGCGTGTTTCAGACAGGACTACTTCCCAAGTCAATGGAAAATAGCACAAGTGGTGATGATCCCAAAACCTGGCAAACCATCTCATGAAGTTCACTCCTATAGGCCTATAAGCCTGCTTCCTGTTCTGGGCAAGCTCCTGGAGTGTAGTCTGCTCAACAGAATGAAACTATATCTAACTGATACAATCCCTCTGCATCAATTTGGATTCAGAGAACGCCATGACACCATCGAGCAGGTCCATAGATTAACAGATTTCATTTCTAGAACACTAGAAAACAAGAAGTACTGTTCTGCTGTCTTTCTCGACATAAAACAGGCATTTGATAAGGTGTGGCATCTCGGGCTTCTTTATAAAATTAAGCAACCTCTCCCGCACAGTATCTATCTGATACTAAAGTCATACCTCTCCAACAGATTCTTTGAGGTTAAATACAAAAATGACAGCTCTGAATTAAAAGAGATCCAGTCAGGAATTCCACAAGGAAGCATACTTGGGCCTGTGCTGTACCTGATCTTCACAGTAGATCTACCATCATGTCAGGAAACCACCACTGCAACATACGCAGATAACACTGCAATATTATCTGTGGATCAAGATCCAATCATAGCATCTACAAACCTGCAAATACATTTAAATAAAATAGAGGAATGGTATATACCTGGAGAATTAAGGCAAACCAGAGCAAGTCCACCATGTTACCTTCTCCCTGCGCAGACAGGCATGTCCACCGGTCACTCTGAATAATGAGATCATACCGCAATCTGACCACACAAAGTACCTCGGCATGCACCTGGACCAAAGGCTTACCTGGCAAAAACATATTTGGGCCAAACGCAAACAGCTAGACATGAAGCTAAGGAATATGATGTGGCTAATCGGAGGCAAGTCGCAGCTGAATGAGAACAGTAAAATAAGCATCTACAAAACAATACTAAAGCCCATATGGACCTATGGTATACAACTCTGGGGTGCTGCAAGCAACAGCAATCTAGAGATCCTACAGAGATTTCAAAATAAAATTCTACGGCTCATGTTCTACATCCCAAACCACATAAGCAACAAATACCTCCATCTAGACCTAAATATCAAAACTGTCAAAGAGGAAATTATGAAATACAGTGGGAAGTACCAGGACAAACTCTCACATCATGTGAACACTCTGGCGTTATAACTGGAGGGCACCGGCAGCCTGAAATTTAAGAGACTGAAAAGACAAAGTATAACTAACCTAAACCAGAAATTTAGCTGAATAGAGGGTGGAGACGATGGTCTTTCCCCTCTTCAAATCAAATACAAACAGGGAAACCTCAGTCGATTTGAATGGCTTATTGTGGATAAACAGATTGCCATGTATGCGGGATATAAAATAAATTTCTAAGCGTTAGATAGATTATATTAATTTTTTTATTCTTTCTTTAGTTATTTTTGGGCATGTGTTCTGAAATATTAAATACTAGTTACTATTTATATATCTTTAAAACAAATATCTTAGAAGATATCCCAGATTTAAAATTTAGGATCGGAGCAGTCACTGTGTTGAGTACGTCCATCACTGGTAAAAGCGTGTTACGGGCGCGACGCGCTTCCTTACTTTTTACCTCATATACAAAATAAGCTTACGAATGGTTTGTGTAAGCAAGCAATACTGATTTTGTTAATATGATGATGTGATTGAACAAATGTATATCAAATCTAAATATTTGCCTTTTAAAATAGCTGACAAATAATATATTTCACCCTAGATAATTGCTAATTTTTATCTTCTTAATCAGTTAATCATGAGGATAAAGCAATGTCTACTCTTTCAATCTTTATTGAATTCTTATTTTAATAAAAAAATTTATTTAAAACCCTTTTTTCAACTTAGAAGTTTAAATAATTTTTTTTTGGGGAATCAAATAATTTGATTAAAAATCAAAACAAAAAAAAATTAAAGGTATTACCCTTTAAGGAAAAGAGAATTTCTTTCCCCCCTGGGGGGGAAAGGGCATGGTCCCGGTCCCCTTTTAAAAGGGAAATATAAAGAAAAAAAATTCCCTAATCATAAAATTTCCCCAAAAACTTAAAAAAACCTAACATAAAGCTAAAAAAGATTCAATACAACCAGTAATAAGAAATAAAATAACTTCCCAAAAAAATAAAAACCCCAAAATACCTATTAAAAAAATTTTCAACAAAAAAAATTAAACCAAAAATTTAAAAAAAAATTTATAAATAAAACAAAAGAAAAAAAACCCCCCAGAAAAATAAAAAACTTTTAAAGAAAAATTTTTTCGGGGGGGAAATTAAAAGACAAATTACTCTTTGAAATTTTGGGGGTTTTAATTGGGGGGAGGAGCCTGTTTAAGGAAAAAAAAAATTTAAAAAAAAATTTGGTAAGGGGTTTTGGAAAGGGGTTTTTCCCTTTTAAAACAAAAAAAACCCCTGAGCGTTTAAGGAGGGGAAAAAGGATTTTAAAACGGGAAAAAAAAATTTTAAGGAGGGATTATATTAATTTTTTTATTCTTTCTTTAGTTATTTTTGGGCATGTGTTCTGAAATATTAAATACTAGTTACTATTTATATATCTTTAAAACAAATATCTTAGAAGATATCCCAGATTTAAAATTTAGGATCGGAGCAGTCACTGTGTTGAGTACGTCCATCACTGGTAAAAGCGTGTTACGGGCGCGACGCGCTTCCCTTACTTTTTACCTCATATACACAATAAGCTTACGAATGGTTTGTGTAAGCAAGTAATACTGATTGTCCAGGCCTGGAGAGTAATGTCCTTTAACTGTCATTTGTTTTTTAATGTATAATACAGTACTCAATTTTAAAATTGTAACTAGGTACTAATTAATGGATCTAGTCTAGTTTGCGTAGAACTGTACTCTACATTACAGTTCCACGCTAAAATCTGAAGTGCCTGAGTGCTCACAACTGGTGGATCATTAGTGTTAAATAAATAAAAATATATTCTTATCGGCATACTAAAAAAACCCAGGCTGTACCATAGCCATTGACCGAGATATAACTTATCGACAGCAACAGAGGCACAGCTCTGCTACCTTATTTTCTAGTCAGACTTTGCTCCGCTGCACCACGATAACTTTTATACCTTTATAACATCAAACCTATTGGAGACTTTGTACAGGAATCGAACTAAGAGTACTCTAAAGGCTTATCCAAACGCTACTTTACAAAAGGCCATAAATAAAGAGAAGAATAAGATAATTTAACTGCTCAGCTACTCCCAACAACCTCCTTATCGTACAGGCGTGCGACTACACCCCACCCGTTTATTTTGAGCTCAGACACCAGCGTAGCGTTTTATTAGAACTAAATGACGTCATCAGTATTGCTAATGCTACGTATCTAAGTAGGTACAACGCTACACATACACGGCACATCAACGGACACGACGACGTAGTCCTGTTTATTATACGGCTCGACTGCTCGTTGGTGTAGTCGGGTCCAGCGGTTAGAAGCTCGGATCCCTAATTATCGAGTTTCATGTTACAGCTGACTTGCTTAGTATAAGGAATATCCCCTCAGGCCGCTCGACAGCCGCAAGCTGTATTTCGCCGACGACCCTCTTTTAAAAAGTCACGTATTGCTTGTAATTTCTCAGGGACACAATACCAGCATCTGTACTGTTCTACGGTAATTGGCGTTTCGAGCGTACCAGTTGAGCACAATTCACTTCGCCAATGTCACGTTGTATGGAAAATACACGAAGGAGAAGGTACAGTGAAAAGATAACAAATTTTACTCAATAATACAATGCTTGTAAAATAGAGAAATTATATATCTTTAAAACAAACCATTAAAATTCGTCCTTCACCTACAACAAATTAAACACATAATAATTACAATATGTACACACGATATAATAGGTTAGTACTAAATAGTATTTTACAGGGGTGTTAGTTTATAATCGAATTATTATACTTATATATATATATATATATATATATATATATATATATATATATATATATATATATATATATATATATATATATATATATATATATATATATATATATATATATATATAAACAAACAACTTTATTAGGAAGAATATCATACAAGAGATGAGTTAATTTAGAACAAGAGCAAAGGATGTGAGAGGGGGAACCGTCGTCCAGACCACATTCACACAGTGAATGGTCCCTGACCCTGATCTTGGCCAAATGCACAGGCGTACATGCATGCCCAAGGCGTAAGCGGCAGATTCTTGATATAATCCTCCGTTCAATATGTTTTTGAGAAAAAAACCACGGTCGCTTTGGAATATTAGGTTGAATTAGGCCATAGTACTTACGTTTGATTTATTTTGACTTATCCCAGAAATCACTTCAGGTCTTATATAGATGAATATCTGCCAAGGTCAGCAGATGCTGGACCGAGCTGGAAAAGTGGTCAAAAGTAAAGCCTGCAGATTCATTTCCACTAATTCCAGAGTGACCAGGAATCCATACCAGTACAATTCTTCACGAATCCTTAAAACAATTGAAAATCTCAACCTACTATGAAATAGGTTTCCCTTTAACGTCATTAAGCATCTTAACAAGTCCGTAAAAATAACCGTCCGTTTAAAGTCGTGGGACAATGTAAACATGATTGCTTCTAGCAAAGCAATAGCCTCACCTGTAAACATTGATGATTGGGCATTTCAATTTTAAAATAATTTTGAATTTTGGAATCCAGCAAGCTGCACCAACACAGCTTTCCTTCGAAAGTTTTGAAGCATCTGTAAAGATGAGGACATAACTTAACCATTTTTCACTAATCAACTCTTGAAATTTTGTGTTGATGCCTATGATCTCCCTTAGTTAGGCCAAGATTTGTAATGACACGAGGACAATGGACAAGAGCATTATAATAAATAATGGGTTTAATAAGTAATAATAAGTAATAATGGGTTTGATGGAAAGGAAGACAAGGGGTGAGGTAGGGAGGTTAGTCTAAGGAAGCTACTCGTATCTAGCAAGAAGGGTAAAGGCTTGACACAAGAATTAAGATCGGCTAATTTAGATGACTTGGTCTAAGTTATCTAAATTAGCCGATCTTATTCCGATCCAAACAATATTATTCAAGGGATGGGTAAAACAGCTGTAACATTTGACACAAATTTATCAGAAAGAAATTGTCGATGGATAGGGGAAGGCGGGTCTTTTATTAAAGTCCTTTATTAAAGGGGTACTTTATTAAACAAATAACCCGTAGTCAATATGGCTACAGATTATAGCATTGTACAGCAGTTTTGAGAGTAAGGATAAGCACCCCACCAAACACCAGACACAGCTCTGAGAGCATTAATACCTTTTTCATATTTCTTGCTGATATATTCAGCATGAGTATATCAGCAAGAAATGTGAAAAAGACATGTCTGAATTCCGTTCACATTTTTGTCGAGTATCATGCCTAAAAATTTAACATTTTCTGTTATCCGTATGGGAATATTCTCACTTAGTATTTGGAAATTTGGAATTACTTTCTTTTTGGTAAACAATACAACTTGACACATATCCACAGATAATACCAGGCCATGTTCAGAGAGCCACTAGTTTAGATAGTGCAAAGCAGTGTTCAGACGATAAGTAATGTCCTCTGCTGAATTTGAACTATATTAGAGGACGATGTCATCAGCGTACTGGAGAATGTTGCAAAAATTATTAACTGACAATTCGAGGTCATGTGCGTATATATTATACAACAGAGACCTTTCCAGACAAGACTGGGAGGTATAGTAAGAGGCAGATGTTTGACAGATACCGTTCTACGGGTCAGCAAATTGCAAATGTAATTAGTTATCCTCGACGGATTACTCAGCTGATGCAGTTTCTGCCTGAGTACCAGAAGAAGAACATTGTTATATGCAGATGCGACATCCAGAAAAACACCAACTAAATACTCACCTTTGGCATAAGCTCATCGAATGTCTGTGGTAAAAACGATGAGACTATCAATAGTACTCAAGCCCTTTCTAAAGCCAAACTAAGATGTTTCTACGAGTACTTTCCACTATCCACTCCAAACGATTTTTAAAAAGTCGTTCTTGTTGAACGACTTTTGACAATGGAGATGCTAAGCAATGGGTCCTTAAGAATTAGGGTCAGAGGGATATTTGCCAGGTTTGAGGATAGGTATAACAATCTGAGATTTCCAGGTATTGGGGATATTGCCTGATTGAAATATATTATTTACTAAATTTAGAAAGTAATGTTTACATTTTTCGTTTAATTTAACTATAAAAGAATAAGAAACACCGTCTTCACCTGGACTGGTGTCCTTTAAATCCGCAATACGTTTTCTAGTTCCTTAAAGGAAAATGAAAGATCCATTTACAAAATCGTTAAGCCAAAGAGAGGGATTATTGGAGTTAGGACTACTGACATTGTTAAGAGATCTGCGAAACCTCTTAATATTTGTCCATACGAGGGAAGAAGGGAAGCGAGGATTAAGGGATTCACACAAATGAACCCAACCAAGTCTTTCCTTTTTCCAAATACATTTTCTGAACTTTGCATCACTGTGTTTATACTCAACGTAGTTCTCCATCGTCATACAGGCCGAGTATGACGCCTCGGCAGATGTTCACCGATTGACAAAATCAGAGCATACCTGATCCCACTAGGGATTGAAATGCATCCGACTTTGAATAGAGTGTGTTTATGGAACATGCAAGTCAGCTGCAGATAAAATGACAGAGATAAACCGATCATAGCAAATAGTGATATTCTCATAATTACCAGACTCAGGAAGATTGCCCAACATACAATCCAAAGAGTCTGCGTACTCATTCCAATAAGCTTTCTTTAAATTATATTTAGAAGATGAAAGAGGAAGAACTGAAGAAGGATTTCTATTATACACAGAAAAGAGGATAGGAAAATGATCACTACCATGGGTAGAAGGAAGAACAGACCATGATAATTGGGAATCGATACATGGAGAAGATAAGGAAAGGTCATCTTCAGTCCTAGGATTCTGATTAGGATTAACCCTACGAGTCGGTGAACCATCATTGAGAACGCAGAGATTAACATCGTCAATTAAGTCCACCAACGAAGGAGAGAATCCATAAGAGACACAGAGGTGATGAGTGTTCAAGTCTCCCAGGACTAGTACAAGGATATGAAGAGAAGAGATAATAGACTTAAGTTCAAAGAAGAGGGAAGAGGAAGGATGAGGGATATATACAGAAAGGAAAGAAATACCAAAGGCCCTCACAGTAACAGCATTAATCTGTTGGTTGTGAGATGGAAGAGGGATACGGGAATAAGGAGAGGAGTGCTGGATGAGGATAGCACTACCTCCATACCCGTCACTTCTGTTCTCCCTTAAACAGGCGAAACCTGACACCCTGAACGGGGAGTTTGGCACCAGCCATGTTTCCGAGAGGGCAATAATGACAGGATCATACAGAGAAATAATACGCAATAGCTCATGCATGCTCATGCACGAACACTACTACTATTCCACTGCAGGAAGTCCACTTTACAACTTAACAGAATTCACCACTACAACAGAAACTCTCACTAACACGTGTTTCAACCAAAACAAACGCTAGCAAAGTCTGCGCCAAATTCCCAATACCCGCTTCCCTCCCCTCCCGTTGTCTTTGTAAAGACCAGTATGGCAAACAGGATTAAGTAGCCTTTGCGAATATCCATGATAGAAGTCGTGTAATTGAAGCAGTCAAAAGTATATTAAACATATAAGTTATATTAAACATTAAGTATATTAAACATATAAGTTGCTTTTTATCTATCAATTCAAAAAAAAGCTCGAAACGTTATTTTAATCCATGTTGTTGCTTGTCTAATTTATTTTAAAATTACATAAATTCTTGCTTTTGTTAAATTGTATCCTACGATGTTCATAATGAATAGTTATGCCAGATAATTGTATAAAATTGGATATAGCAAGCTGAAGTTATATACTCATTGCAATTTTGGACATGACATTCATTGTAACTAACAGAGAAAGTATAAAGTAGGTAAATGATAATATGAACGAGCATGCCTAATGCCTATGTTTACCAACGGCAATAACAGTTAATGCCTAGTTTCACACGAAGCATTAAAATTCAAAACCGGCCTCCATCATTTACGTTCAAATTTAATGAAATATGCCACAATATTTCACGCCATGTTTACCGATTCGATAAAATCAGCCTATTTAAGTTGAATAATTTGTTAGTTCAAGTTATTCTATTTTGGTCTTTTGTGAGGCAACTTTGTAAACATGATACCTGACCATTTGTTCGAAGAACGCTTAAATTCCTCGTTATTAAGAAATGATATGAAACACATTCAATTAAATGGAGTAGTTTTTGAAAAAACACAGAAAGATTATGTAAGTACAACTCGTTACTTTACTCAAAATATATAAGACAAACATAATCTATTATATAGATATGATATTTTGGTTGACTGAAATTTAAAATTATAAATAAGATTAAATATCTAAATACAGTAGTAGGTACATGATTGAAAAGCCAACCTGTTCTGTACTGTGGTAATGGCTTTTCGAGCGTGCCAATTGAGCACAATTCACTTCAACAATGTCACGTTGTATGGGAGATACATGAAGGACTGAGAATACATGAAGGACATTGTGCGGGAATGAAAATAACATTATGCAATAATAAAATGCATGGAAGAGAAAGTCTATAGTAAGCCTATATAGCTATCGCTAAGAAATGAGTAAATACAAAAATAATTTGTTTGTGGATCAGGTTGCAATAAGTCAATAGAAAGTTATATTAAATCGACGATCAACACGAAAGTAATATTGAGTGAAATTGCGCGCATTCTTAGAATGCAATCAGGAAATTGGTTGATCAAGTTAATCTAACTTCTAGTAATTAAAAAGGTGTTTATATTGGTACAAATATTTCTTATTCTTTGTGGCAAATTATTTTTTTATTACGTATGATTTACTTTATGAATTTTCATGAGAGTTCCAAATTACTATTATATATATTTATAATATACTAACTATTTTAAACTAAAATACCACAACACCTCAGACTCTTACATTAATTTGGTGATAGTATATAGAAGTAGTTTAAAGTTAAAAATAATATAGAAACATTTACACAGGAGAGAGAACAACGTAATTTATTATCATCTCAAGATGGTGATACTTGCGAGATCCACGATCAGTTTTACAGGGATCATAAATTATTGCTGGTTTTGTTTCGAGCGCTGGCTGTCATGCCAATAACGCGTTCTCGGCCAGGTATGGTATTGGTTAATTCTTCACGCTTAAAATGTAAAAAAAAAACGCCATCAAGTTGGAAAATTGTAAAAGCCGTTGTAGCACAGCAGCATCTGACTGTACACGCAACAGTAGTGGGTTCCATTTCGTTAGACAGGATGAAAATTATTTTTATTATGTTAAATTGCCCACTCTGGTACACAGAAGGCGAGGTTGAATTTCGCCACTCAACACACATTTTCTCGAAACTTAGGCGAAAAGTGTGAAAGTGAAGTGGCTTACCACTAGGTTCCTTCTGCCTGTTATAGGTATGCGTGATATAACGTGAAGATATCTAAGCCACAACCGCCTTATAATGCATATTCTCTTATATGACATTAATGTTCTTTTTATAATAAAAAGTTTGCTCTATATGTATATAATAATTCGGTAATTTAATTTCAAAGTATACATGTAAGAAAGATATATATAGAATAAGTACTTTGTATAAAGAATACCGTTTATACATTTTACTCCCAATAACATCTCAATTTAGTTACTAATATATATGTTAATTAAGAATTAGAGTACACAAATATAGTCTACGAAATTAAAAATAAAGATTATTACATATTTATTTAGGACAGACTTACAAGCGCTTAACATTTATAATACCAAATTTATGTTATTGTAATTATTAATGGCTAAGTAAATATTTTTATTTTAGGTACAATTACATTCAGCTGGAAATCCCGAGCCACGGCTTATGCTATATGTTTCTATATAGTCACGACAATAATTGTATTAATTGTGGGTTACGAACGTATCATGATATTACGTTCTATTAAAAAATTCGACGATTATATCTATTCTATTCTTTTTGTTGCGTTCCTCGTTCCACATTTTTGGATCCCATTCGTCGGGTGGGGCGTCGCACATCAAGTCGCCATTTATAAAACGAATTGGGGAAAGTTTCAAGTAAGGGTCAAAATTTTTTAACATTGTTAACTTTCTTTGTACTAAACTTACTTATCATGGAATACGTGACAACGTGACTAAACTTTATTCAAGCTGTTATTAGAACTAGTACGTGGTTGGTTATTTTTATCTATATAAAATCTAAACGATTAATTGTAATACTTACTGCGAGCTTGGGTTCTAGGTTCCGTATAAAGCTTGGCCCCCCAGCTTTATACGGGATTGTTGTACTGTTTATATTTAATAAAGTGTTAATTTGGTTTGATAAAATCTTGATTAGACTTCCTCATTCAACAGTTTTTATCCCACTTCGTAGATGAGGTGGATATGAGATAAAAGTGACATTCCTATCACAAGTTGCATTTTATTTGTTTGGTAACCTACGTGAAATGTGTGAAGATAATGATATCATTACACTATTTCATTGGCTATCAGTGAAGCTCCTATACTTAATCAAATGTAGTAAACGAACCCAAGTTTCTGGTCAATGTTATTATGTATATTTTACAGTAAAATTATAAGTATTTGTTGTAATCATAAAAGTATGTGCCATTATAAGTAGAGTTAAGTTATGAAATATTCTACTCTACTTTATCTAGTTGGTCGCAATTTTTATGATAATATGATTAATTATTGGCTTTTTGCAGGTAAGGTACTATCGTGTAACAGGCCAGAATTTAAAATTTCCTAATCTAAAAAGAATTATCGTCATTTTAAGTTTCGGCTGTCTATTGCTTGCCATTTGCTTTTTGCTTAGTCTCTGTGCCCTGTTGGATGGTTTTCTTCTTCGTCATACTACGGCCTATTATCATATTATTACAATGATTAATATGAACTGTGCCCTTTGGTATATCAACTGTAGAGGGATTAGAGTTGCATCTCAAAGTCTGTCAGAATGTTTCCGGAGGGTAAACACACATATAATACTATAAAGTAGATTATTTTTATATTTTTACAGAACGATGCCAATGCAACACATTTTCAAGAATCTAAATCGTCGTAAAATATTCAATACAATTTTGAGTTAAATTTCATCAGGGGAGTGTAGTTGTGAATATTAAAATCCATTTTCCTAACCTGGTACGAAACGTAGTGTCTCTAAAATAGCCGTAAAGTGAAGAATGGCAGTCTAATGTTAACACTAGGTGCAATCAGCCTACGTCCAATAAAATATAAAACAAACAAAAATAATAAATTAGTAAGAAAAATAAATAAAGTCCTACGATTACAAATAATGTTTCATCAAGATAAAAGCTCAAGTAAAAATTTCTTATAAACTTTTATTAGGATGTGGATATAGAATGTACAGCCAATCTGATATCAAGTTATCGCTTTTTGTGGTTAAATCTATCGGAGCTACTTCAATCACTTGGCAATGCCTACGCACGGACTTACTCAACATATTGTTTATTTATGTATGTATCTATATTATAGTATTTTCTTTTATTAATATTTTTTATACTATAGATATATACGTATAATAAAAAGTAAATTACTTACTCTGAGTGGGAATTGAACCTACAACCATCGCGTGTACAGTGAGACAACTTGCCCTATGAGCCCCAATGGCGTAAAATATGGATATAGGACCCAAAATACACAGGACAGTAAGACAAATAAACGTAACTTAGCATAACATTAATTAACATTAATGTCGAGATAAAAGTAATATTATATATAAAGTTTTCATATTTTTTACGGATTTCAGGTATTTTAACATAACCATAGCTGTATATGGGGCGCTATCTGAAATTGTTGATCACGGCTTTGGATTCAGTTTCAAGGAAATGGGCTTGATTGTCGATACGCTCTACTGCTCTACACTTCTCTTTATTTTTGCAGATTGCTCTCATAAATCAACTCTTAAAGTATGCTATATAATTTTTACAATTATTCTATACTAAGTCTGGCCATAAATATTGTTAAATTTAAAATAAACAAAATATTACTTTTGAACTTAGAATGTGTCATTATTATACGATTGTTCATTATAATTTCTATTTTTTTTATTATTGCGCCATAATATAATTGTAAAATATTTTGTGATATTAAAATGGACTGATAAAGAGAACCGAATCATTGTGATTCTATTACTAATACCTACATATGGAGCCAATAATTTTTAAAATCCTCTATACGCTTGGTGTTAGTCACATGTTGGTGCACCGGACTATTGATAGGTACAATGAAACTTTTTCTGTTTATGACAGAAAAAGGTGTCGCCGCCCACGACCCACGTAGTGTTTGTACGAAAAAGGTAATCCATGTAGTAACGGAAAGTAAGAATTCGAAGAAATCATATCCGAAAGCAACTAGACAATGTCACCTATTTAAAAAAAATACTTAAGACTGAAAGCTTATAAGAGACACTGGTCTTTTTTATTAGCTTATAATTTAAAAAAGAATAGGGTGGTAAAATCAAAACAACTACTTAAGCGGTACGCAAAGGGAGGTCACAGAAAAATATCTTTGTAATAATATTTGTGGCAAGACTTAGTAATTCAATTTTAAAATTCATTAATTTAAATTAGAAATTTAGCCTTAATTAGAAATGTAGCATTTGATTGTACTATTTAATTGTACCTTTGCTTTATATTGAATATTGTTATCTTCTCGCTATATGCTGCTTGCGCCCACTTTCCCGACTGGTTGGATGAAAATTCTAATAGAGATAAGTCCAACTTCATTTCTATATTTGCATCTACCTTATTTGTCTACAAATGCAATAAACAGTAATGTATATATAGTATTTCAGTATTTTATTAATATTTTAGGGTTCCGTATCTCAAAAGGAATATATTATTTATAGAATCACTTTGTAGTCCGTCTGTCTGTCTGTCCATCTATCAAGTATATTTTTGTCAATACCACGTGGCAATATAAAGCTGAAATTAATACCAAATATTCAAAACTTCAAGTCGCTTGGAGCATAGAAAAAAAATCAAACTTCTAAGTCAACGTAACCACAAGATATGAACGTTTGTGCTTCGTTTTTGCAGCAATTTGTATGAAAATCGTTCAACTCGTCTTGTCATTCAAATCTTTAGTTCCAGTTGAATTACTTTTTTTTCAAAATTCGCCAAGAGTTAGATATTATATTATAAATAAAGGGAAAATACCGAAAATTGAAATTTACAAATATATCATAGAAAAATAGCATTATAAACTTTTATGTGTAGTTAATTTCCACAAACATAGTGCGTATGACCCCAAATTTAAGTTTGTCAACTTTTATACGTTGTACTCCGTTAATGTTTCCGTAACGATTTCAGGAATTTGACAAGAATTAAAAAAATATTGTAAAAATAAAGAAAAAGCAATCGGGAAATCGTAATTTATTAGTCTGACAGAAAGAAACGATTACACACGTATATTGTAGTCCATTCCATACAAAATGACCGACCGCAAAGTTAAGTTTCTCAATACAGTCGGCGGTGCAGTCGGAAAATATCGGCCAAGGGAGAGTAGTGTCAACACACTCCGGTATGTGGGTACTACTCTCCCTTGGCCGATATTTTTATACGTAAAAAAATGAGTTTAAATACATATATAATATCTTAATTATAATCAGAATAAGATTAAGTAATAGGTGTAATCGATAATATATTATTAACATGTATTCTTTAATTTTGCAACTAGATGAAACTTATCGTGCTAAGTTCGGAAACGTGCTCAGTTCTCGCTTCGAGGAATAAAATTAGAGAGTTTACTTGGAAACTTATAACCGCATTATCTTATAATGGGGCGCATAACCAGCTAAAGCACAGTACTTATGTAATATTTATAGCATTACTGCATGCTTTTTGATATAAATAAATAATAAAATATGTATATTTGTTTTGTGAGATAAGCAGATTTCGGACACGAACTACTTGCATAAAAAAAGGACAAATATATCTTACTCTTAATTAGTTTCCATTAGGATTTCTTTCGTTAATTAGTTTGAGCTTATAATATTAATGATAGCCATTTCTTGTACTTATTTTTTGTTTTTGGGGCTCTGTAGGTAGGAAAACTTTGCTAGAAAAACACAATCATTTTAGGATCACTTTATCCGTCCGTCAATTCGTCTGCTTGTCTATCTGTTTCTTTGTCAGTCTGTCAAGAGCATTTTCTCAAAATCCTGTGGAGTTATGAAGTTGAAATGACTGCCAAATAACTTAATCTATAGGCTCTTGGAGCTCACAAAAAATCAAACTTCTGAGTCAATCGAAAACTCGAGCGTTTATTTCCGTTTTTTCGTTTTGATTCTCATTTGACCTAGAGCTATAAAATTTAGCAATAAATTCGCACTTATAGTACAAACAAAGGAAAATATCCGAAATGAAGGTCCACTTCATTCCATAAAAAAATTGACATTGACCGCATATTTAAAATGTTCACATTTTAAATATGCGGTCGATGTCATGTCAAGTTTAAGTTGTATTTTAGTTGATATTTGTAGATCATCAAATTGGTACGGAACCAAGAGTCAGTGCGCGAATAAAACCCGACCAATATATTATTTTTCCTGCGCGTAGCAGGGTACGCGACTGCCTACCCTGCCTCCCCGAGACGAAATCGAACCCGCAACCGTCGCGTTTAGTCAAATACTGTGCCGCCGCGCCGATGACATGAGTTGATTGTATTTATAATATCTACAAATTCCTACGTGTATAAGATTGAATTTTGAAGGAAATTTTATTAAGAGTTTAATATGTATTTAAAATATTTACATTTCTGCTTAAATTTATTGATATAAATGACAATTAGAAACATTTTCTTTTGTTTATTATAGCTAAATGCTTATTTTAATAATAAATACCTACTTGTTCACCGTACTGCTTGATAATAATTGGATCATTGTACAGGTGGCGGCTGGTGTACAAGATACTTTACTTTCGATCGATGTCCTCTCTGTAGATCGACCAACTCAGAAAGAGGTTATATTATATTTAAACAATTATATTAAATGCCAATCCTATGATAACTTAAAACCACTTAGTATAATTATAATAGAAATAATATTTTTCCTTTACAGATTGATCATTTTATACAGGCTATAGAAATGAATCCAGCCGTTGTAAGTTTGAAAGGATATGCTCATGTCAATAGGGAACTTTTAACATCAGTAAGTATATTAATATTATTAATAAGCTTATTTAGTTAATCATACAATGAAATCACAATATCTATTTATTATCTGCTGGATATAACTATGTTACACTTTTAATTTTATATGTACGAATATATTGACTATATGTGCCATAGATATGGTGATTTGCTAAGATATACAGTAAGTTTAGTATTCTTGGGGCTGTCGTGGCTCAGCGTTGTAAACGCGACGGTTGTAAGTTCAATTCCCATTCTGTGAAATTAACTATTTTCATTTCCTCGCTCTGGTAACAAAACCGCCTCAACACGCAATGTTTCAAAAATTTAACGGAAAGTTGTAGATGTTTATTTCTAATAAGAATTTTTAATATCAAAGAATGTCATACGCTACATTATGTGTAGTTATGTTCAATATTTAATTAATTAAATATTATAATAAACTTAAAGGCACATGATATCAACATTAATGGAGCTATAGAGAAGGGGAAACTAAATACCTGAAGTACGTCACTGGACACCAAATCCCTTCTGATGGCTCAGTTTAAAATTGTTTTGGCTGGTTTAACTTCTAATATAAAAAAATAAATTAGCATCGAAATTTTGTAACCTTTGAAGTATAATTAAGTAATATGAATAGAAACTTTTACTTACTTTTATGTAGGAATAATTTAAGTGAATGAAGAAAAAATAAAATGCACTTTTTGCAAAAAAGATTATCAATTATGTTTTGATTCAGATTAGTAGTAGCAGAAAATCTAGTTATAGTGGCCACTGTATACTATTATATACTCAATTATTTTGCTCAACCCCCAAAAAAAAATTGTTAATATATTGTAATTGTTAATATTACTGGGATAGGCACGAACCACATCTCCCCTCTCACCCAACCTTAAGATATAAATATACCCGTAAAAGCAATATCATCCACAGCCGTTGATTACAGCGAGATATCACTATAGTTTAATTTAGAAATAATTTTATCTATATTATTGTTTGTTGCAGGCAATAAGCATGATAGCTATATACCTGATAGTATTGCTTCAATTTAAAATTTCTTTACCGAAGGATATATCAGCCACTGCTTAAGAGTTAAGAGGAAGTAAAAGTAGCTCTACGAAATGTTATTATTATAAACCTTATACTAGCATAATTTAGTCCTCTAATACGCTATTTATGGAAGCATTAATATACATATTTATGATACATATTATATAATACCACTACTAGTACATGAATGTTAACATAATGTTACCTTTCAATATTAATATTAATGTTCACTTGATATATGTATAACGTTAATAATATAGTTTCTTAACTTAATAACATATTTTTATATAAATATTTCCTACTAATTTAAAATTTGTTAATTAATATTCTAAGTGAAGGAAGCGTCTTAACACTAGGTTCCCTTTGTCTATTATTATTAATTCTAAATTAGCTTTTTCTAATTAGTACTGAAATGTTTTAAGTTTAATAAATTACCTTAAAAGAAATTATGAGAAAAAAAACTAATATATAATAAATTAATTAAATTACCTAGATTTTTATTATTTTCTAATTATTATAATTTTCTTTTTAAAATAACGTGCTCAATTTGTTGAATCATCTTTCTATACTTGTCATTAAAATGGCATATTTAAGCTGTTTTCTCTTCAAATTTAGGTAAACATTAAATAATAAATTAAAATAAAATAATAATTATAAAACAATGACAGAATGAATTTTACATAAATTTTCCTTCCAGATTACAGCTGTGTCGCTAATTATCATTAAGTGTTTCTAAATGTAATCAGCCTGGAAAATAAGAATCATCATAAAGAGATGTATAAGACGCGACAGACATGACGATATTTTATATTGATTATTTACAGAAGATAATCATGTAATCATGGGGACATGTACATGGGTGCGCTATGTAATATGTACAATTAACCGCATTCGTGAATGTATTGGAAAATTTAAAAAAAACCGATGGTAATCTTGAAGTCAATAGTCTTAAAATTTGTACTTAAATATAATATATAAGCTATAAGGCTATGTCAGTCATATGCTGTGTATTGTATTGTGTATTTAAATATACTGAACAATACATTTTAAATTTGATCATGCTTAACCTTTTTGTATAGAAGATCTTACCCGCGAGAGTGTCGTTAACAGGCTTTTACTTGAGCTGTAATTTCTTATTCGCTAAGTTTGTTGTTAAAATTAATCTTAATATTGGAGTACTTTTAGAATATCTTGTTAGTTATAAAGATTACTTCAAATAAGTTTAAGATGCTACGGTGGAGTGGCGGACGGGATTATTATTATTATTTAGAACTGATGATACTTAATTATAAATCCATCATGATATATGTGTATGATGTGCTATATATATTATTATACATATATTGAAGATATTGAACGTTTGAACATGTTGAAATTTCAGCGGTGACGGGATATACTGGATCATTATACCCATAATAATTTTTCTATTTCCTAGTGTTAAGCCACTCAGTTCCCCACTTTTTGTCGAATTTTTGAGATATTGCAAGTTGAGAGGTGGAACTCAACATCGCGCTTCGTCTTGTTACAAGAGCGAGGAAATGTAAATAATTCATTTCCTCACCGAACGAAAAATAAAATCGAACCCAGAACGAGAGACCAGACGTTGCGTCGCTGTGCCACGACGGCCTGAATATTTATAGTACGTTAAAACAAATCCTATAGGCAATGTTAGCTTAATTATCAACTTTACGTTTTTGTTTTTCGTAGATTGCGATGGTGTTATATTATTTATTAAATAATATACTACTGTAACTACTTGTACATTTCCCAGGCAATTTTGCTATCTAGTAATTTAAATATAAGTTTAATTTTGTTTATTTTGTTATCATGCCTCGTCGATGCCTGGATTGCTGTCGCTTACTATCCATCGTAGGATTTTCTGACAACCACAATGGCGATTCATTAATCAAGTTTTCCAATTTCGAAGATACTTGCTCCTATCTGTGAATTATTAATATTTGAACCCTTCACATAAATGTTTTAATTTTAGGGAAATTTGGACTTAATAGAATCTGAAAAAATATTTGAAGTAAAGGAAATGAGGGATGGGACAAATGAAAATATTAATATTTTTATTTATTATTCTTCTATTTGTCTGTCCACCATGTTACAAAATGTTAAACGATCATAATATAAATAAACAATAAATTACAATATTGACTAAAATAAGGATTAATTTCTAAAATAATGTTCTTAATTTTTTAAAACTTTTGTATATCTATGTATGGCATGCGTTTGTACATATTTTATAAAATCGGAAATTACGCTTCATAATTAAAATATCATATACCTATAAATAAATAAACATTTTAATAAAATTTTCAGTGAATACTTTTTAATACATTAGAAAGAAAATAGATTACATTTAAAACCATTCTAAATTATTTATGTTTGGACATGACACAGTCCTATATTAAATAAGATCCAGTCGTCAACAGGGTATTGCTACAACAGGGCTCGTAGCAAGCAATAAATAACGTAGCTACGACGTTTAACTTTTATATGTAAGCGACATGATTATAAAACTCTTATTGATTGAGAAAGCAAACTCTTTCCATTTATATTGTTTCTATGTTATTGTATGGTTTTTCTCGTCGTTATTTTCTTCTGAAGAAAGTCAATGTTTTTATTTTTTAGAAAGTCTGATGCCTTATTTAAAAAATAACCTCTAAAGTACAGGCTCAATTTCATATTTTTTCTCTATTTTTATTTTTGTCTTTTTATGGTTCCGTATCTCAAAAGGAACAGCATCCTTATAGGATCACTATGAAGTCCGTCTGTCTGTTTATTAAGACCATTGTTCTCAAGATCATGTGAAAGTATCAAGCTTAAATTTATATCAAATACCCAAGTCAGCAGGACAAAATCAAACTTCTAAGTTAACGCAATCAAAACATGCTAGCATTTGTCGTAACGTAACTGCTCGTATCTTTTGTATTTTGTATGAAATTTGAAACGTAATCAAAACCTATAGGGATGTTCCCTAGGGGTCTTGTCATAAAATATGAATAACTGTAATAAATGAAGGAAAAATTAATTATATTAGTAATTCGACACAAAATGAGCTTGAGCATATGTTTTTATAAATAATAAATTTAAATTATTTAACTTTTATAAATAGTACTTCCAGTACAAAACCCTCGATGAGGGAGTTGAAGTCGGACTTGGCCAATTTTTCGTATATTTAATACTTTATCAAACCAAAAAAGTCTTAAATATTTGTGTACAATATTTTACCGTACAAAATTACACCTTCAAATCTTTGGGTGCAAGGTGGCTGGTGCCTTTATTATTGTTTTTACGCTAACGTAGTAGATACTACAATTGAAATACAAACAATAAATTCATAATACCAATTACTAAATTAATTAATATTGAATTTGATTTATCGTAAAGAGACTTTTAGCATTTAATATCTAAATGTGTCAAATATTAATTACTAGAATAAATAGATACAATATAATCACAAAAGAAAATCTCAATGACAGAGCACAATAGATACGAAACAATGAAAGATTTAAGCGGAATCTGAATATGTTAAATGAGATTGGGAAAGTTATATTCAGTGTCAACCACATTCTACAGGGTTTTAGATCTCTTCAATGTTTAAAGAAACTTTATCTTTTATTTAATTGAAGTTATGAACGTGTAAGAGTCGGTTAAATTCGTAATAAATTCAAAATACAATGCAGAGTTATTTTGCTCATATTGAATTAATATAAGTAGTATTTATTTACATTATACTTTCTCATCTCGTCTTTATTATTTTTCTTATCGACACAAGCTTTTATATCTTTATTATCATGTGAGGTAATCTTTCTACTCAACTTGCTTAGTTACCTAATCATATGTCACCTTTTTCTATACTTTATGTTATTTCTATAATAAAGCATAGCGTGCTTAATTTTATCCCAACTGACAAGGTATAGGTATTTCAACGAGCAGTTTTCGCAAAAATAATTTACAGTCATGCCTCAGTTACATAATAAACATAGCAATCATTTTAGCTATGAACAGTTAAACTAAACGTAACATATGTATATGTGCACTTAAATAATGTGTCATTGCAAGCAGGCGTCCAGAATTTTTCTCCTCATAGGACTATCTATTGACGCAATATCGTCCATGACATCATTCGGCATACTATAGCTACGAGTATGCGTAGCAATGGAGTACAGATTTGTATCGCACTTCGTGTCAAGTGCGGTTATTAAATCTCAAGAGCACTCTAGATAATGGAATTAACTGGACTTTTGAAGCAAAATCATACACACCTTTTTTATATTTTTATGAAAGTAGCTTTTGGTATATTTTAAATTCTGTTTAACAAGCTTTAACTAAGTACATGTTTATTTTTTCAAATAAATTATTCTTTACTTAATTATTTGTCGTTTGATTATTTTTACCACAGTTTCTCATTTGAATGTTGAATGTAAGCTACTTGAAGCTCTCCATTGATATTTCAATAATATGTCTTGATTTAATAATTGAGTATCAAAAAGA
>JAXRJS010000056.1:2882500-2950000 GCA_037127375.1 Dione juno | reverse complement strand
ACGTTATTGCCTTATATTTTTGACAACTTAATAAGTGAACTGACAATCTTCATAAAAGTACCATTTTATGGTATCTGAAAAGTAATAGATCAACCTCTAAACATTATCCATCTGAATTATTTTTATCTCCATTGTAGGCTAACTAATAAATACGTCGTAGTCTCTTTTTCACGACAATAATAGACATTTTGTGTTGAGATGCTGATGATGATTCAGCACAGTGTATGACTGTAAAGGCGACAGTTGTGAATTCAGTTTCCACTCACGGAAAAAAATATTTGGGAATAAGTCAAATCGTGACGTTGAGTTCCACCACTCAATAAGTAATGTTCCGACAATTGGGCGGAAAGTGGGGAACGGAGTGTCTGAACAATAAGTTCCCTCTGCCTACCCAGCTATGCGTGCGTGTATTGAAATATGAAATCTATCCCAATAGGAGAAAGAAAGTGCGCTAAATATTAAAAACACTCCGAGTGGAATTAGATACCAACAATAAAAATGTAATAAGCCAAGTAAATTCACTTGCAATAATAACATGTGGCAATTCGAAGATTTATAGTTTTCTTCTGTTAAATAAGAAGCAAATGTATATATATATATATATATATATATATATATATATATATATATATATATATATATATATATATATATATATATATTTTATTACTGATAGTATACTATAAAGTATATAAAGCGGCAGTACTTTAGCTTTCTACTGCTTCGGGGCGATGGCGTTGACTTTGCTATTGGAGAACGCGACCCTATTCCAGCAGTGGACGAAAACAAACTAATGATAATAATTGAGTGAATAAAATTATAATATATAAGACACAATATTTCTCCTTATACATAATAAAGAATACGTAAAATCGTAAGCTAAATTAAAATGAAAAAAATAATAAAGAACAATATTTGATAAAGTAAAGGCATGATATGCTCTACGCTCAATTTAGTTAAAACGTGCCGAAACCGTAATACTCTTTAGACTAATATTCGCTCGTTTGCAAGATAATATAGCTTTAAATCCGTTACACGATCAGATCAAAGTAGCAAAATTGCAAGAAAAAAATATCAGCAGTCGTATATTGTATTTCATTATTAAAGCAACTATATTTTGCAATATGACGCTATGCACTCGAGATATGAAGATATAAATGCAATATAACTGGGAAGAATGTTAAATTGCGATTGCACGCATACCTCTCGAGAAAATGTTTCACACTATTTTATTTCCGTGAGTGGATATTATGAATAGTTCCAATCCCATAAATTAAGTACTTTTGTTAAACTTTATATTGCACGCTGTATCTATATAACGGATATATTCTTAAAGAGTAGACGTTGCTAAATGTGTTTTAAATATGTATGACATGAAATATATATTTAATGTTACTATTATGTGAAATATTTATATTATACATAATTATTTAATATGCAGTAGAATCGTAGAATTTAATTCTAACTTTAATGATTTAACTCGTAGACTGGCAGAGTACGGGATACATTACAATGAAGAAAATGGAATTTTTGTTTACACGTCTCAAGATGTACTAGAAGAAAGTGAAGAAAATGAATTGTCCAGTAGTTTCTATCTACGAAATATACTTTTCCGAACATACCAATTATAGTGCATTAGGTTGTTAAAAATACCTTTATATTTTTAATAACTATATTTGGGCCGTTCTTAAACTTAGATTCTTAGCTTGAATTTTAAATTAAACTGATTTGGAAATTATTTATTTGAATTTTCAGAAAAGTAAAAGTAATATGTAAATATTCTATGTATGTAGGTACATGTACAATAAAAAAACCAAAGCAGAACATTAACATACCTTCCATTGCAATAGTACTAAACAATAAATCGATACACAAACTAAGTGAATGTTTTGCTTGTATGATTTATTATATCGAGATCGTTGGAAAAAGAGCTTGGCAGCGCAGATGAGACATGGCTACCTGTGGCCGCTTACATTGTACGAGTATATGAGCCTAATAATTTAGACAGTGTATTTTTTCTCTCTATTTGAAAAATAAATAGTAAAAAAACGTCTTTTTAATTCTATTCTGCTAAAAACGAAGGTGAACATCCATATAACACTTTTTGTTTATTATTATTATCTGTATTTTAAGATACTTTCATGGGGCCTATTCCTAGAACCCCCTTTGCCTTTATGGGAGCCTACAATGTATAATCATAATTTGCTACTTATAACTTTCCAGATGGGCCCCAAATTCACGTGCACTATTACCCTTTATAATATAGATTTACCAAAGTAGATATATGTGTTGCTTACTATAAAATTAACACATTATTTTTATATAAAATCAATGTTGTATATATGCAAATAAAAAAACAACATTAACATTTTACGTTGCATGAAATGTGTAAGATGAAAATGCTGATATAAGCTATGACAAAATAGACTCTACAATTCCTTCTTATTTTAAAGTATCTTAATATTTAAGTATCTACATAAATTATATAAGTTTAGGTATCTATCGACTATGATGTGAAATCTTGTGCTATGACATATTTTACGATAGATAACATATGAGGACAGAATTATCATTGTTCATGTTCGATGCAGGATTGCAGGCTAACAAGGCGGGAGGCGGGACAGCCCGCCCAGAGTATATAAGCCCACAAACCTTCGTCAAGCCTCATTCCAACCACCGCTTCGACCGCCCTAGCACTACCGCCTAAGATACAACAGGTTAGTTCTTTTTTTTATATTAATATCATTTGTTAAATTCATTATGTTTGATTATTGTAAACATATATTAGAGGATGTAATATAAATGTAACAAAATATTTTTATGTAACATAAAATATATGTGCACGTATATTTAATACATATTTATGTTGTGCAATATATATTTATGTTAATATAATTTAATATTAACATAAATATATATTTATTAACATAAATATATATTGTGTGCAACTTTGAAACTTTCTCAGCCGAATAAAAATATTCAATTCCGATAAATACTAGTAATATGGCAAAATAATATAGTTTATGTCTAAATATATTGTTAATAAACATAGTTTTACTTTCCTTATACTATAGAAAAAATAGGTATTTCCTTTATAGTAAAAAATATTCTAATATAATTCATTTAAAGAATAACAAAATCGAAATAAATTTAGTTTCATAAATAAACTTTGTAAGCGATATACTTAAAAATATGTCCATTTAATTGTTAATTCATATATAAAAATAATTTTTTTCTCTAATATAACATTAACTATTACGAAAAACATTCAATTATTAAAACTATTATAATCTTACATATTTACTTACTATACTTATTATTTTATATAGGTAAAAAAATATTTTCTGTTTAAATGTTTGCTCACTAAAATATTCTGTTAAAAACAAATCAATTATCTATAATAAGTAATACATTTCATTCACGACATACTTTCTTCTATATTTAGATTAAAAATTACGAGTAATCACACGATTACTTGCACGTGTACGATATCAGTAAAACGTGAAGGAAAAAAATCAATAATATACAAATGTTTCTGAAATCTGGAAGTCGTCTTAAAATCGGGACAATATTTTCTATATAGAATATTATCAGACAAAATGTTGTAATTGCAAATTTTTAAAGTTATGAATAAAAGCTCGCCTTAAACATTAGATTGACAGAAGTCAGGAAGTATGTGATATCTAGATAGATAAAAGATTTTATGTGGTAACCTAAAAGTATTTAACAAAAGCTTTCGAATTTTTATAATTTTAAACAAATATTTACACAGACAGAAAATTTACATAGACAGAGAGATTAAAGACAATCGTCTTTATGTGATTGGTATAAGAACTTTGTATGTACTAAAGCCCACTAATTGGACGTTCAACTATCTTGCAGTAGCTTTAAAGACACTTGTAAAATAATTTATTTAATTTTTATTATGTAAATAATACTTACTATAAATTCATGTATCAAACCATTCATATTAGATTGACCTAAATATTAATCTGTTTATGAAAGAATTCTTAATATAAATTGTCATAATATTAATTTTAACAAATTCAAAAGTGATAAAGTGCGGCGTTGTTTTTGTATTCGAGCGTAAAGCGGAGAACGGAGAGTTTTAGCACTAGGTTCTGCCTACCCTTCTGTATGTGGGATAAAGCAAAAATTAAAAATTATAAATTAAATAAATCATTTAATATATATATATATATATATATATATATTATATATATATATATATATATATATATATATATATATATATATATATATATATATATATATATATATATATATATATATTAAAAAGAATATTCACAATAATAACATAAGTAAGTAATACATGATCGTTTTACGCAAATTCCAAATCTTTTCGACAGTACAATATCTACTAATTTTCAAAAGATTTTTTATTTCACTATATGTATTGTGACTTGAAATGAAATGAACAAATTAAACGGGCAAAATTTTATTATGAAAGCGAGATGAAACTTAACCATGACGCATACAGAAGTTATAACTTAATAACAAATGTAAATTCTCGTTACACATTCTGATATCCCCTTCCATATGTCTTTAAAACATAAATGAAACATTTTATTAAAAAATAAATTTATATTAATAATTAAATTAAATAAAATAATAATTTTTATTAATAGCAATAGTTTCGAAGGTTCAACCCCTATTTGAATTAAGATTGCGTTAAGTTGTGCCAATAAGCACACAAAATCATATTCTCACGTTCTCACGGACAAAGGTTTAGTAAGACGATCTTATACAGGATAAAGCGTGAAGCTAAAAAACACATAAATGTAAAAAGAAACACATATTCAACGTTCTAAATATTTTTTAAGTAACTTTGTTAGTTTTAAATTTTATTTCTTTAGCTCCCTTTATATATCTGTTTAGGTTAAAAAGATATTAGGACATATTTAGGGTGAAAAATAAATTATAAATTAATTATTTTTGGCTGTCTTTATTGTAATATCAATAATAATAATAATAATAAATAAATTACTAATATTACACTTACTAATGTACATATAGCATGTAAGGATACATTTATTTTCTGAAGAAAATTACATTAGAAAATTTTAATCGACTAATTTTCTTCAAACATGTCTCTTTAAAACTAATTATTGAAGACGATACTTTACTAATTTTATAGAAGAGTACGTTTCGACTCGCTTGAGATATTAAGAGAATAAATAAGATTATGACATAGGTATATTATACGAATAAAACATTTTTTTGTATTAAAATTTTAAATATATGACAGGTCTAATGATGGGAACCGGATGTGTATTGGTAGTGGCCGTTGCCACTCTACTTGTTTATTGCAACGCCAATATTCACCAGGTAATTATGATTTAATTACTACATTTTTGTTAATTATAAAGATAAAATTTAAGTATTAGTGATTGAATGATTGAATTGAATTGAATTGAATGATTCGTTACTCGTCTGTACGTATCGTATGTAACCATACATATTTAATAAAAATATTTAATATTCATAGTTAAATATACTTTTTTTATGGTGATATAAATTTTGTGGTTTTCGATGATGCGTTTTAAATTTAGTTTAAAATTGTATGGAGCCATGGTCAAATTAAACAAAAATGATTTAATTTTACTTTAGCATGAATAATTGACCTAAGGTTATTAAATTACACAAGTAAGCTTCCTATCAGATACTAATCTCAGTGCTCGAGAAAAGGAAATTCTTGTGTAAATAACAAAATCATTGTTAGAAAATTTAATAAAGCTTGAAAGCTTATATGGGCTTAGTCGTTTCAATTAATTCAATGGAGACACTGAAATATTGTATTTCTTAAAGGGTGGAAATTTTATTGAAATTTTGTATTTAAATAATTTAAAGAGTTAAATTAATTGTTATATTTATTTACTTATATTTTTTTTAATAATTACTTACTATGAGAAAAAAAATAAATCACCAATATAATAAGTAATAACAACGATTACGATTTTCTTGTATGCGTAGGACCAAGATGTTAGAGTGGGGGAACATCGTGCTGGCGATAACTACGATTCCACTGGTAAGATAGACAAAATATTCTCGGACATTTTAAATATCATATTTACACAAAGTCTCGTTTGATCATGTGCACTTCAGAATGTAACCCCGTTTGACCCTTAAGCACTTATCTGTCACATTAAATTGTAGGATACGTAATTATTTTTTCCAGGCACCTGAATCGTTATACTGAATAAATCACTATTTTATAATTATATATTGCATTAATTAATAATTCGTTGCACAATATTGCACTAAGATGTTATATATTTATTAAAATTATGCACTAACAACCAAGCAAGTTTCCCCTTTCACGTTTTATTCACGGTGATGGATTACTGCACAGAGTTTTTCCTCTGCACGAAATAATCAACTGCACTGCAAAATCTTTTTCGAGCACTTACTTCTTACCTGGTGAGTATAATACAATATTAGTAGTTCTATTCCGTTAAGCGTTATATGATATACATGTTTGATATTTTTTTTATTACAGATTATATACAAAAGGAAGAATTTGAAAACTTTTTGAGATATCTCATAAGATATGATAATATAATGAACAATAGAAACTTGGGTGAAATTGGAGGAAATTCTCTTTTAGGAAGAAACATCAACAACGAAGGTAATGCGTTTGGAAGAGCAAACGGAATTGGCGGTACTACGCTACTGGGAAGAAATTTAGCTTTTGCTAATGGACTCGGCGGCACAACACTAGTAGGCAGAAATGTAGAGGAGAAGGCACAATATGCTAGATTTTTGGATCCCTTGGGCGGCAGTAACTTTGTCCGTAATCTTGACCCCATCGGAGGAGGAAATTTAGTAAGAAACTTGGACTCTATCGGCGGCAGTAATCTTGTTAAAAAGAACCTAGATCAAATTGGAGGTCCAAATTTAGTCAAAAGAACCTTAGATTCTTTGGGCGGTGGAAACTTCGTCAGAAACTTAGATTCTATTGGTGGCAGCAATTTTGTTCGACATGTTGATCCTCTTGGAGGAGGAAATTTTGTTTAAGCTAAGTGACTATTAACATCTTGCAACATATTAAAGTTTCGATAAAATTATTTAAATGTTATAAATGTGAAATACTTAAGTTGGTTTTGTTATTTTTCGTGCTGTTTATTATTTAAAAATTAGTAAATATAACATAATGTGAAATAAATATCATGCAAACCATTTACCATTTTGATTTTATTTTTAAGTCTAGTATACAACAACCTTATCCTTTTAAAATGCTGCGGTGCATTAATGCACTATTAATAATCTATCTCGCATGAACGCTTCAAGCATTAGCTCGGTATGTTCATGAAAAACGTTGAACAAAGCTCAAGAAGGTT
This sequence comes from Dione juno, assembly GCA_037127375.1. Classification (NCBI taxonomy): domain Eukaryota; kingdom Metazoa; phylum Arthropoda; class Insecta; order Lepidoptera; family Nymphalidae; genus Dione; species Dione juno. The sequence goes on along the minus strand of JAXRJS010000056.1, from coordinate 2,942,639 downwards.
TAAAGGTAAGATGTTTCATTGTCTATGTAATTACGTATAATATAATATTTTATCATACTAACAATATTTGTTATGTAGGTCACAAGCCTCGTAATTTGGATCCTCTCGGCGGCGGCCACTTAGTTCGCCAGGTACGAGAATTACGTGCTAACTACTTTCCTTATTTCTTGGGTCGGAGATTTGAGTATGGCAGGTAATTTGTATATTATTAAAAAAATATATGTGAAATAGTATTAACGCTTTGATCGAATAATTCAAATATTGAACGTAATGACCAAAAATTTCAACAATTATCAACTTATTTTATGCAAAATACTAGTTTTAAAATTACATTATAGGTACAATAATAACAGGAAGCATATGCATGAGATTTTCCTTTGTATTTAGCTTATGTAAATTCATATTATTTTATGTGCAATAAAGCATATTATTATTATTAATAATAACTTAACAAAGTTATCTATAGTTTGTTTATCTATAAAGATTTCAAATTTATTTTCGCCTGCAAAATCGGCCTAACGACGATATATTATTCAAGAAAGAAAGACTAAGCCGTTAGCACTACAGAGTGCGCATTTGTAGTTTCGAAATAATCCATCGGGAAAATTCTTTTGTAGCTCATAGATCCGTATCCGTAAAACACAAGCTTTGTTTATCAAATAGTGAGTGCTTACACTCATAAAATTCTAAATTAACACGAAAAATGTAAAAGACACAAAAGAACTACACTTTTGTACGTGTTCGATATCTCTACTTAGGTGCTTTTATGTATATAAAATTTGACAATAACTATTTATAGGTAGTATGAAAAAAAATAGGTTTCAACTAGTATGAAAAAAAATATCTTAACATTTCCAAGTTTCTATATAATTTACTGTTAACTGTAACGAAAAGAGAAATAAATATTGTTACAAGTTAGTACATTATACGGCTTACTAGGAGTTAGTAATATATACTGTGTTTTTTTGTAGCACATACGGACGTAAACACGACTCATGGCCCCAAGTTGCACCTATCGAGTACGGATATTACGGAGAAGGACTACCTAAACGTAATTTCGATGAGATCGACCGGTAAGTGATATGGAACATCAGTGCACTGATCTACATGTATGTATGTTGCGTACCTGAGGGAATATTGTAAGTGGATAACACACACATATTTACAGGCAAGAAACTCAACAGTACCTTTTCAATATAAATGTTACAATTTATTTTTTTAACAATAATATAATGGTAGGTTTAACTACTAGTGATGCATGCATGAAATTTGAATGGTCCTACTCATATATCAACACATTTCGTTTCGTCGTTTAAATATTCTTGGACAAAGTAATAACATTTACTAATTTATTTTTAATTTCGGAAGTGGGAAATTTTATTAGACATGTACTCAGACTCTCAGACCACACAGACTCCAAAAAGATTTATTTATTTTTTGAAGGCTATATTTTTATATCTCATAACTATCATATGTATGTCCCTGTTTTAAAAAAACACACCGGATATATTGTCGGATAACCGTATATTGTGAAGCAACTGTAAGAATACCTTTATGTTTTAAAACATCTCGCAGAAATTCTCTAGCTCTACGTTTATAAATTGAAATAAAGACCTTTTTTTTAGCAAAAATATTTAATTTTTGTTTCTAGGTTGGAATTCTATTGAACTTTGGAATCTATAGTTGTTTATTGTCAAAGAACATCAGCGATTCACTTACGTTATGTTACGTACATTTAAAATATCATATCTTTTCTTTTGTATTTTAATATTTTTTTACATTAACATTACTTAGCATAATTGAGTAGCTAATGTGCATTACTCTCAAAAATTTTACCCAAAATATGTGTATAATTATTATTAATGCTATGTACTTTCAAACCTTTTCAGAGGATATTACCTCTAATTATCATTCCATTTAATTTTCTTAGTCAATTATGTGACTTTCAGTGAAAAGTACAATTAAAACACCACTTATGACAAATAACGGCTGTGTTTCACATGTAATGTTTGTTTATTTTCCCTTTAGTTTCATTTTCAAATGATTTCCTCCTTTACCTATATAAGTATCTGCATCAACCTATAAGTACCAACGATCCATCAGACTTTGACTATGAATATTAAATGTTAGCTTACCCTAGCCAGACGACCATCGAGGGAAATTTACATGGCGTCAACAAACACTTCAACTTTGCAAGACATTCTCACTATTGTATTTAGTAACTTAAATGTATATCCGCTTCATAATGGCATTCTTACAAAAAAGATCTTTCTTAAACTTACTTTATTATATATATACTTAAATTCTCAAAGTTAATCTTCGCGGCGAACACAAACTGTAAATTTCTTCTTTCTATATGTTATCATATTTTTAATTCGTATAAGAAAATAAGCATCTACTTCTTTTCGCCACAAAAAAAGGTTTTAAATAAAAATGCTCCTAAAATGATACGTAGTTGCAATAAACATACTTTATTTAGAAATTTAGAGGTAATATGCAATACTTTAGATTAAAGAGCATAGACACATACAACATAGCTCCAAGATCATTCTCTATTCTCTGGCTAACATATTATATTTGTTAATTAGTCCCAAGGATCCATATTAGGCGGACTTTAACGCTAATGTATTACAAGGATAACATTTTGACTCAGTGTTTATACTCGGTTTTCATATTATGTAACTTTCTCATTTCGCCAGAGGGAGTTGTAATTTGAAACTAAAAGTTTGTGCAGAATGTAGATGAACAGCAGACCTGTTTGCCTCTCGAATTAGCCTTTGTTATTATTCCAAAGTAAAACTACATAAATAATTTTCTAGAAGCTCTAATATCTTAAATCTATACGCTAATTCTGTAATCTAGCTTACTAAACTAATTTTAGATAATTTTATTAAGTGCATACGGTTGCGTACGGTTACTTGTTTATTGACCTTTACTTGCTTTCAGATCGAACCTGGATAGTTTCGTCAAGAAACGCAACTTTGATGAAATCGATCAAACTTCCATGCCCTTTCCTTTCAAGAGATTTTATCACCTTTACGGAGCTAATAATTTGGACACTCCTGTGTAATTTTCTTTATACAAACTAAATACGCTAATAATTACAAATAATAATTTTGAGTCTAAATTTATACCTCTATATGCTAATAATTTTATTTTTTTAAATAAAACAGTACTCTCAAATTTAATGCTGTATATGTTTAAGTAGATTTTGAATTGACAACGTTTCTTTTATATACTTACAGATCTAGTTTGGACAAGAAAAGATACAGGCCGGATTATCCCATGGATGAAATTGACCTGTCTCAGTTTCCTATTGGTTCAAAACGCTCATCCGAATTTCCCGCCTCTCACCCACTTCGATAAATACTCAAAATAGAAATGCACTATACTGTATAATGTTCTTATTTTTGACTTGATAAAAATTTATTATTTTCTTAAAATCTGTTATCAAATCTCAAATAAAATCACATCAAATTGTATAGAAGAGTTTAATTAATTTAAATGTATCAGTATTACTTAGATATTATAATTATTATTGTAGATAATATTAGTTTATTGATTATTAATATTTAATACATTTCAGGTTTAAACTGTATACTTAAAATATTTTTGTTAAAATATATTAGAATTGCATGATATAAACTTTCATTGGAAATATTTTTAATATAAATTACATTACTCTAAATGAAAACATGACTTTTAATTTCCTTTCTTTAATTGACTTTTGATTATTAATAAATATTAGTAGCTGTTTTATACAAAATACATCAAGATTCGTATTTTAAAAGTTAACATTTTAAAAGAATTTAATAATGTAATACATTTAAAAATTATTTTAACTACCTTGTAGTTGTTCTTTTACCTAAGAGAATGATAGAAAAATATTAGATTTTAGAAATATTTTCATTTCAAAAATCTGACCATGCAAAGCGCAGCGTTTCAAATTTCTACTTCCGTTTACTTATAATTATGAAATTTTGCAAGGTGTTAGCACTTACAGTACAAGTAAAGGAAAATATCCTAATTATGTATAAATATAGGCTGATGATGCACGAATTTTCAAAATTATAAAAATTCAAGAGATTGATTGTACAAGACTACAGACGGATGGATCTAAATCTTGACAAATGTAATGTAATAAGTTTTTTTAGACCGAAGAACCCCGAAATTACTTAATTATTTTATACGTAACACGCAATTATCAAGAGACTTCGTCGTTAAAGATCTTTATTTTATTAATTTATTTATATATTTAAATAAATCTTTTGTACAATTCATACGTTAGATCTTACTTAGAGCATGCTTCCTTTGTCTGGAACCCACAGTATAATAAATAATTAAAGGTGCAAGATAAATTTATACGGTGATTATTGTATAAATTTAATTTAAATGATACTTAGTAGCTAAATATTCTATAATTGTAGGACAATTAACAGGTATTTTGGCCAAATAAATATATTTCAAAGCAAAATACAAAAAAATATTGCTTTTGTTTTTTTCTTTTATAGCATATTTTAGTAACATATTTTATTTTGAATTAATCAACTAAGTTTATCTTTCATCATTATAATATTATATTAATATTGTTGTTTATACAACAGGCGAACTTATCGCTAAGACGGCAATGTCTCCCAGGCAACCTTAAGAACCTCTCTCCTCTAAAGGTTATAAATGAAATGAGAAGGTATTAAAGTAGATTACTGAGTAGATATTAAAGCACATATAATCATAAACAAATATACATACACAGGCGTAGATATATACATACATACATACGTTTAAATAGATATTTATATATATAAACATATTTTATGGGAAAAAACACAAAACATTTTTAAATCTTCCATGAATACAGCAATCAGTCACATTTTTATTATATGTATAGATATAGATATTCTGTGTTTTGTACTCATTGTTAAATAATAGTTTTATAGCCTTATTGAAAATTTATGTACGCTTAGCCAAATAAGCTGTTAGGGGTGATGAATTCCACAAGCAGACTTATTTTTTATTTAGATTTTTTTTTAGATATTATCCATATAAATTTTAAATCTTATAATCATCTCTTGACTCGATTAAAATTGTATGTCGTTGTTCATCAATACGACGTCACATAAGGACTGAATTTTTATTGCCTAATAAAAAATCCATATATACATACAGAAAAGCAATCGGAAGAATTCATATAACTTTATATATTAAAAAACCAGATGTATCAAGATTTCCAATAAGCCAATAATCATTCGATTGATTTACCAATATAATATCATGCTCTACAAACAGCTAATATCCGCACTGTGCATGTTTTACTGAAAACCAGTTGTTTCTCGCGACTTTGTTTGCGTGGATTTTATTACAATTGCCATGCTTCTTTAGTTTTCATTAAAATTTGCAGCAGCCATGTAAATAGAAACTAGTGTAGAGCACTCCGTTCTAGGTTTCCCACCCAGACAATACGTGTTAAACGGTTTTCAACGCCATTCACGTATTTTCGGAGCGAAAAAAACTGATTTGTGAAATTTGAACTCACAATCATCGCATTGACAGTCAAATGTTGTTCACCACGTTGAAGGCCATCATGGCGCAGTTTTTTCCTATCCTTCACCAGATCCTCCATATTTTTAAATGTTGTATGTCAATGAGAAATGCCTATCACGTTGAACACTTTTTACTACATTTCATTACTTCTTATAGTTAAAAGTGAACTGGTTCATCATCAGAGGTCCCAGATCTTAAATCTATTTAATCTATATTTATTTAAAGTTCTTGACACGCTCAAACTCTTTTGTTAAAGTAGCATTTTATTATTTCTTATATTATAAGTGGATAATTCAGGTGTCTTTAAATTATATATTTACAAAGCAAAAGCTTTTCAATACTTTTAATTATATTTAAGAATGTGATAGAACATTTTTTATAGATTATGTTGACTTAAATACTTTAGCAATCCATACAAATTCACAAATATCCATTTTTTTAACACGCTTTTTACTGGCAGTCAGAAAGAACCGGGAAGTAAGCGCTTCGGTTCTCGTAGCGTTTCGTAGCGAATTTTCTTTATTTATCGTTGCTAGTAGCATTATTGAAATAATTTGAGTTTCAAACTGATGGAAACAAATCTCTCACTAAACTTCATATTTTAATATGATTAAGAAGTAATTATTTGTATTAAATAAAATATTGCAATGTCTCAAAAGATGGAAAGCGGGGAACAGAGTGTCTTAACACTAGGTTCTTACGATTCCTACGGTTCCCTCTGCTTACCCTGCCATGGGCGGGATACAGCGTAAAGCCATTATTATATTATAATTAATTTATAAGTGTAATATTCCATTCTTGTAATTTCATTATTTCTGATCTTGACTTACCACATAAGGAGATACGCAAACATGTATGTTAAATACAAACTAGTTATGCATTCTCTTTATCAATACGGTAGACGTGTTTAATATACGTGAATCACGAAATTAATACAGACGTTATTTAATAAGATGTATGTATTTTGCTCAGCCGGGTTACCAGCGTGAAGTGATACTTGAAATTGACTTAATTTAGTTAGACAGTATAAGATTTTTTATGAGATCTTCATTACCTTAAAATATGATTATTATTATATTTTTTAGCTTCACGTTGAATTCCGCACATAGCAGAGGGAACCTATTATTAAAACACTCTCTTCCGCATCCAGCATTCAGCTTTACAAGATACAGCGTGTTGAGTGGCGGATCTTAGTAGAACAAAACTAAAATTCATTCATCCTCTCCAAATAGGAATTGAGCCCACGACCGTTGCATTTGCTTATTCATTCATAATCTTCATTCATTCTCTTATTATATATTTTTAATAACATGGATATTTCACTGAACACCAATTTTTGTATAATATTTTAATGAAAATTTAGCAATATTCAATTGTGATGTAAGTTATACACTTTCATTGAATGAAGATTTTTTTTAACGATCTTGTTCACTTTTAAGAATTTCTCTCCAAAAATCCAAATATAGCTAACTTGATATCATTTCTAATTTTATGTAACAATCTTATTTGACATCGATGATCACGGAAATAAGTCAAATTAAGTTACTTAAATATAAATTAAAGTAAATTAATAATAATGTTTTGTAAAATTAGAACAATTTTCTATGTAAAGATTTTATTTGAATTTTGACATAAAAATTGAATACTGTGTATATGACCAAAATGATAAATGATGCTTTATATTTCATTCCATTCATTAATAAAAACAATATCCTATTGTAGCGGCTGCACTGTTGATATGATATGAATAGTATACAAAAGAAATCTTCGTTTCTACAATACCATATTCATACATGTAGGTAACAAATGACGACTACCTCTTATTTATTTACTAGAGTGCAGTACAGCCTCTTTAGGGAAGCAAATCTTTATATTAATATTATGTTTTCGATTATTATTATTTCCATTTTCTATATTAATTTCCATAAAAACTAAAAGGTGAAATTGACTTACAAACAAAACAATATTTTCAGTTCTGTCGCCCATTTTCGGCTCTTGATGTGAAGGGTTGCTTGGCGGTGCCGAAACGCATTCATCAAGAATAAAAGGGAAGATCTCAGTTAACCTTCGAGATCACAGTATTAATGATAGAGGAGGCAGGTGAAGGAAAAAACCGCTAGAACTTTGTGGAGGGCATTTATTAATAGGTTGTAGACAGTAGACGCGGTGAAAGACGTATGACGAGACCGTAGCATATTGCAGTCTAAACAGAGATAAACTAAAGTCAAAACACAACTTTCTCCGTCTTAAATGTAAATGAATGCTATATTTTATCTTGCCAAGTGGCAATCGAGCCCAAAATCAACGCATTTAAATCTAGATAGCCGTTCCACTGCACCACATTGGTCACTAATTCTTTCACTTCCTTTATGCTAATTATATTTTTATGTTTAAATATATGCATCGTGTAGGTAGGTAGGTATACATGTAAAAAATGCGAGAGTTTACAATTTTATTACGTTACTTATTGCTTGTAAAAAGAAACGGGAAAATGTTTCAGAAAAGCTAATGAAATATATTGATACAATTACAACGTTCGTGAATTTTATTCGCCTTCCCTTTAAATTGAGGTTTCTATTAGGGTAGTATTATATCAAATAAAAGACCCAAAGTAACCACATTTTATTTTATTCAGCTTATATTTTAACATTTATGATATAGATTAATATTTCCTTAGGCCCGGATAGAGTCTCCGAGAATTTGTGCGCTGGAGAAGTATTGATTGTAAGACGTTGGCCAATATCCGACTGTTGTGATAATTTTTGTTTTCGATGTTATACTAATTGATGAACTTCACGTTACAATAACAAAATATTTTAAGTAAAAGAAGTCAAAAAAGCCATTGTATCAACCAAGTATTGGCAATATATATATATATATATATATATATATATATATATATATATATATATATATATATATATATATATATATATATATATATATATATATATATATATATATATATATGTATACATTTATCTGGTACTCTTAAAGGTGCATAACTAACTAGTGGTACATTGGAAAGAAATGATTATAACGTAATATTTTTTTATTTTTCTTCATAAATGAACTATCAAATACATAAGTACTTTTCCAATTCAAATCAGTAGTTCTTGAGATTAAAACTTTCAACCAACAAATAGCTTTATAATATTAGTATAAATTATTATAAACAAAAAAATGTAACAAAAATATAATCAATTTGAGTCACTATAAAACTAAATCCATTTAACTTTTCCTCTTGACAAATTTGTTCGCAATGTCATGATGCAAAAGGAAGGTTTCAAGATAATTAAAATAGCGCTGTAACGGAGTGCTATCGAGTGGAAGCGATAGACTCCACTCAAATATTACCTTGCTCTACTAATAAAACCCCTTAGAACTTCCTTTTAAGTTCTACGATACATTAAAATAGTAATTTTATGATTATTAATAAACGATAACTAAATTGAGGATTTAATTTTAATATTTGAAAATATGCACGTGCACTTTGATAAAATGATAAGGAATAATTATGAATCTTTTTATCAGTTCAGTTCAGTTCTTTAGATATGGCACTTGGAGTGTGTCAATTTTTTTATTATCACTAAGAGTTAAAGCTTGGTTGTATGTTAATGTCACGACAATGTAACAATTATTTCTAGTATCCTGACTAGTTATCAAAATGTTACTAATCAACAAAGTACAGTGTGATTTCCATAAAAATGTAGTAAGTTCAATTTCGTTTGTTTATCTAGTTGTCTAAAAAATTATATAAATTCAAAGATTTATACTCTTAGCCTGAAAAAAAATAACCTGATAGATTTAATCTTTTAATATTGAATACTAGCAATAACTACAAGTACTTAACCTTATATCAAGATAACGACTGCATTGGAAATGTCGACTGCAGGCTAAAGCTTTTAGAGATAAAAAATATCGGAAGAGTTTCAAATGAAACAATGATACATTTAAAAAAAAAGTTAAATTTTTTCAGCTGTAATGAAATTTATTGATTAAATTGGATTCTGTATTACTTTATATTTTCTTATCACAACAATTAATAAAATTGATCATAACATTTACATAACATACATAACATTTAATACAATAGTTTAATGAATAGTTAATAGTTATTATGTACATTATATACTTAAACAACTATGTGTGTCCATAATTGCACATGTTACTTTCTTTTGAAATCGAAAATGCTCGTTGAACGAAAAACAGTTCATAACTTATTTCGGTAATTGTAAAACATGTAGCTACGTCGCAACTTCTTGTTAAGGCTTTTTTATAAAAAAAATTGTATTATACTTTATTTACTACATTATTCATTGTATTTGTGTTATTTTAATGTTTATATTTTCTTACGCAGTTACTATGGACTCGTACATATACTTTCATTCGACTTTCATTTTATATACTTAATCTTCTTTTATGTGAATTTTACATACGAATTTTAAGTATGGCATATCTACTTTTACTTGACTGCACGATCCGACACAAAGTAGGGTAATGTGTTTATCAGTCTTTGTATGTATGTATATAGTTGTGTCTGCGTAGATGTGTGTTCGCCTGACGTGTGGCGTTGTAGAGACCAAAGATATTAGGTAAGGTGCGATCCATAATAATAAATATACACTAAAGCGACAATCATATCGTCAAAATAAGAAAATATAAATCAAGAAACTATGACTATGGCTTTCATTGAATTGGTATCTAAAAATGGCTGTTTTCAGGGGTCCGTACTTCAAAAGTAAAATCAGGAACCCTTATAAGCTGACCGTCTATCTGTCAAGATCAGTTTATTTTCATTTTTCACAAATTAACACAAAATTGGATACTTCAGTTGAATGATCCCTTAGAACACAAAAAAGCGCTCCACACTTCAAGGTCAACGCAATCAAAAAATATGAACGTTTTTTATGCTTCATGGTTTTCACATTTCGTATGAAACTTTATGCGGTAACTCCCGTTAACTTAGACTTATGAACTTTGCCAATAAGATAGAACTTATAAAACAAACAAAGGTAAAAATCCTAAAATCGGAAACTTATAGATATGGTATAACTCTTACAAATTTATATCTGTAGTTGATTTCATACAAAATGAGTGCATACGACCGAAAATTTAAATTTGTCAATTTTTATAACTTAAAACGTAAGCCTCGGTTCGCGAGTACTACTCGCACTTGACCGACATTTTGCATTTTATGTTACGGTTTAGGATATACTAGGTGCCTGAACTTCGTCAACGTGGACTTTAAGATCCTTGCAACCCGATTTCCATTTACCGCTTTATTGTAATTTATATCCATCAAGTAGATGTGCGTGTACAAGCAGACAGATAAAAACTTTAAATATCATATATTCATGCTATAATTGCATTTTGAAAGTTTTTTTACATTATTTTTCATAAAAATATGCAATTATATTTAATATTCAATTCTATACTGTTTTATTAAAATATAGGTAACGATTAAACGATTTAAATTTGTCATTAATTTTAATATTAATATTATAAGAATTTAATATTATAAGAATTTTAATATTATAAAAGTTTTGTTATTGTACTTGTATTATTACGCTAGTAAAGTAGCCTAGCTTACGTTTGTTACTCGGGCTTAATTCCCACGATCATAACTCCCTCAATGTAATATTAAGATTGGAAAACTAACCGCCTTATAATCTTAATTACAAAGTAAATAAATAAATCTTAATTGTAAATAAAAAATACTCATTAAGTTAAAACCAAAAACAGCCCCACAGAGGGTTCGTTCAAAATTTGTAATCGAAGGGCAACTGTTAATAAGACTTAAAAAAGTTGAAAACTTTATGTATGCAGTAATTTTGTATGAAATAAGTAATCGGCTTTTGTGTGTTTGAAAGTAGGTGTATACATTTCGTAGAAAAGCAAACCTGATGCAATATAAAAATATATGGTACGAAAAACGTTAAAAATGAATGACAAGTTGATAACGTTTTATAAAAGCTTTCAAGGGTCTTTTATTTCAAAGTGGTTGAAAGAAGCGTAATCTAATTTAATTAGATTCGTTAGCCTTTTCTCACTTATCCCTTGGCTTCTGATCCTTTCAACACGTGTGTCTGTTACTTGAATAAAGCAATTCACAAACATTAAGATCCGTAAAATCCACTTGAACTACAGTATTATTTATATAGTAAGCGTTTGGCAAGACTTGTGTTTATTTAAAAATTATTTACGATATCACTGTTATAAGCTTCAAGCTATAATCATGCCAAAATTTCAGTAATTAAAATAATTTAATTTCATATGTTTTTACTTTATTTTTATTGTACGACAACTGGACGTGAATAACGAGTTAAAAATCATTTATTAATGTGCCTCCGGAAAACATACAGCATTGTTATGAAGAAGCAGTGTGTACTTACGCCATATACACGCGATTGTTTCATCCAGATGTATTCTCTCTCTTGACCCCCGAGGGGGGAGAGGAAAACGGCTTCAGGGCAGTGCCCTCTTGCCATTAGGCTCTTCCGCCGCCCACGAACATGGGCGGGTCCTTGGGTTGGGCGTTTGGCCCGAGGTAAAGTGTCCTTAAGAGGGACAAGATTAAAAAGGACTGGACGAAAGGAGTGAGCTATGCGCTACCCGGGCGGTCAGCCCGGCCGAATGAGACCCTCGGTGATCCGGGGGAGGCTCAGCCTAGGCGACCAGCGACCTTGGTAACAGCTCAGGTATCAGAAGGAAGGGGAAGGATGTCTCGAGGTAGTCTTCGGGCGTCCGGCGGACGGGATGTGTCGGATGTCGGATGGATGTCTCGGATGTGAGGGTGATCCGAGGCGTCGGCACCGTGGTAGACGCGGGCAGCTAGCTGGGTGATGTGACTCTCTAGGCTTTCGATACGGAGGTCGCGCTGAATGGCAGCGTTCCTCACGTATCTAGGAGCCTGAACGACTCGTCGGAGAGCCACATTTTGCACCGTCTCAAGGACCTTCCGAAGACTAGGTCTCGTGAAGGCGGGATCGGAATAAGGGAAGCCGCAGGGCCTGTGCAGCTCGCGCTGCGTTCCTGGCCTTGGCTACCTGGGCCGACATGGAAAGTTTCCTTTCTATGGCGACGCCCAGGTAGGTGACTTGGCGGGACCCTGGAGAACATGCGGAGGAGGCAGCTTATGGAGCCCAAACGCAATCGTTTGGGTCTTGGCCACGTTAATCGTGAGCCTCCACTCCGCCAACCAGTCCGGTAGCAGGTCGAGGGCACGCTGGAGTTTGAGAGCCGCGTGGGTGAGGTTCAGGGACTTGGCCAGGAATGCAATGTTATCGGCATAGGGGCCAATGTGACATTGTCGTGAACTGCGATGTCATTGGTATATATGGAACCCTGAGGTACCCCGTGATTCGATGGGATGGCTGCTGGATAGAGCATGGTCCACTCTAACCCGGAAGGTTCTGCCGCGGAGGAATTCGGCCAGATCCCTCACCAGGTGATGGGGAGTGCCCGCCCGAATCACTTTGTGGAGCAATCCGGGGTGCTACACCCTGTCGAACGCCTTCGAAACGTCCAGGAAGATCGCTACTGCCTTCTCCTTCCTGTTCGTGGCGGCCGCTGCGAAGTGGAGGACGCGTGCCAGATGCAAAGTGGTCGAATGACCACTGCGAAATCCAAACTGTTCGGGGCGCGGTTGGAAGTGCGCGTCCAAGAGAGGGAGCAATAGTCTCTCGAACAGCTTGGATGAGGCGTTCAGCAGGGTGATAGGTCGGTAGCCGTCCTTCGGTCCTTCCCTGGCTTCGGAATCATCACTACCAGGCCTTCCTTCCATGCCTGGGGGAAATATCCCAGCCGTAGGATGGCGTTGAAGAGCCTGGTGAGTGATGATATGGTCCGCATGGGGAGATGCTGTAGTGCCAGGTTAGGCACACCATCTATCCCCGGAGCTTTTCTAGGCTTGAGCCGCGCGATCGCCTTCTTCACGCTCGACGGGGAAAAGAAGGGCGGAGGAGGACTCGGGTTAGGGGGGTCTGATAGGAAGGCGGTGACCGCTTGCTCCAGCTGTGCGTGGTGCTCCGGTCGCTAGCTAGGATTGGGTGCGAACTGACTCTCAAGATGTTCTGCCAGGATTTCGGCCCTTCCTTGAGAGTCGTAGCACAGCGTGCCATCGGGGTGGAAGAGAGGTCGGATGGGGGGCGGCTTCTTGGTAAGCTGTCGGCACAGTTTAATGAGAGACGCTTCGTCCTCGGTGGCGTCATGAATCCTCGCGTCCTAACTCTCGGCATTGGACTCCGCGAGCGCTGCGCGAATACACTCCACCAAGACGTTGAGTTTCGTCTTGGTGGCGGGCTCGCGGGTCTGTTGCCACTCACTACGCGTCTTCCTCTTACGCACAATGAGGTCAGCAATGTGCCGTGGAGTTGGGGGAAGTCTTACCGGGCTGGCGGGGGCGGTAGCCTCACGGAGGGCAGTCTGGATCGTCGCTGTGATCGACGCCTCAAGTCTATCGACACTAGGTGGATCATCAAGCGGTTCCTCTCGTGGCCGAGTCAGCTGGGCAGTGAAGGCCTCGAAGCGGGGCCAGCAGATTCGTCCCCTACGTAGAGAGGGGTGCCCTATGGCCGCTGGCGTTTCCCATACTGAGAACAGTACTGGGAGGTGGTCAGAGCCGAGCGCGTCAGGCAGCACTACTGGAGCTTAGAGGAACACCGAGTTTGCCTTCAGCGCCTTGTGCACGACTAGGTCAATGGTAGTCGCGGCCGCGGAGGCAGAGAAGGGATGGTGGTGGTAGTGGGTGGGTTCGTCAGGCCCCTCCACTACGTAGCCATTTCTTGCTGCCTGCCTGCCAATGATTGCCGTCATTAAATCCACCCAAAGATAACTCAAACGTGGCTCATAACGTGGCTCGTAAAACTGCCACATGTATTATTATTATCTTCAGGGCGTAGAGTCCATGATTTTACTTTATTAAGAACTTTAAGTAATAGCTTCTTTGAAAGTGGTGAAAATATCTATTTAACACCAGCGTTTGGCTCAAAGACAGACGCACACAATTATCATCAATCCGCGTGCTAATTTTCTAAGCATTCCGATAGAAATATTTGTATACTACTGCTATGATTTGAAATATTTAATAAGCTAATGGTTAACAAATGTATTAGATTAAATAAGTTTTCATTTATAAGTAAATCATCATAGCGTTATGTTCCTTTAATTTCACCAGCAAATAACAAACACGTCTTCATAACAGTGCTGTATGCCTTCCGAAGGCACATTAATATAACGGTTTTTCACACCAATAAAACCGATATTATGTGCCGAGAGGGAAAACAGCATTGCCGGAAGTCCTTCCTGGTGGAGATACTTTGATTTGGAAAATGATTTCGTCACCTACATCAACTTGCTGCGCGCGGACTGCAAGCTTCGCAGTGTACGGACGTATTCATTACGCTCATACGGCCCGAACCTTTTTCTTGTCCTTGGAAGTTTTAAATATTTAATTTGTAAATATTCTATAATTTTCGCCGGCGTTCTGTCGCCGTGTCGCTTTTGTGACGTCTTGGTGACGTCACCTCAAATCGATTCTCGGTCTTCTGTTGATCGTATGGTTGTCGTGTGCGGGCTTTCAGCGAAGACGTTGCCGTCTCAGAAATGAGTGGCCGAAAGAATGCGAAGCGGGATCGCTCCCGTTCGCGCACCAGACCTCCTTCGGACGTAGGGGCTAGTGGGTCGGGACCAACCCCACCCCCTCGCGCCTCGCACCTCTCCGGAGCAGGAACTTCTGCGGGCACTGCTTCTGCGCGGAGCATGCCCCTTATCGGTCCCTTGCCGACCGCAACCGACTCCGGCCTTGTGTCAGTCACCAGTGGCATCACTGAGTTGGGCCGTTCTATGGCCAGGCCCGCTTTTGGGGCGAACTCCCGGACACTGGAGGCGCGCGACTTGAAAGTGCGCTCCACTGGTGTTTCACGCGGTCTCAGTGCCCCCCGCGGGTGTTGTTACCACCTCCCCGCGTGGAACAGACCCAATTATAATGCCGCAGCGGGCTACCAGGCCCGCAGCTAGAGAGGTACAACCCTCTAAGAGGTCGCCATCCGCGCCGTCTCGGTATGAGGCGGAGCTGTCGCCCAGAACGCAGCTGCATAGAGACATGATCCTTGTGTCTCATTTGCGGCAGCGTGGGGCTATCTCCAAGTCGTTGCTGGAGCATATTTGTATGTTCCTCAGAGACAAAGAGAGAGAGCTAGCGGGCGCCGGCACCACAGATACCTGGATGGAGGAGGCGCCGACATCAGTCTTCACCCCTGTCCGGAGACCCAGGTCCGCCGATGAGGCCCCCGAAACTGCTCCAAAAAGGCTTTGCGCGCAACCGCGCCCCGCCGCCCCCGGAGCCTCTAGGGACCCTCGCCTTCGGGCTCAGAATCCAGCGCCTAAAACGGTCGCGCCCATCACCTCTACTACCACCAGCACCACGGGTGCCGCTACTGATAGCTCGGTCACCTTTGCCGATGCGCTCCGGGCAGGAAGCCCGAGCCAGGCGGCGCAGGCGGCACCGGCTCCAGCAGCTGCACCCGCCCCGAAACCAAGGCCTCGCTACCCTCCTCTCGTTGTGGAGACCCTTTTTTTTTTTTTTTGACGCTGGGGTAAAATGACATTACGCATACCCTCCCCGCCGGGGGGCGGGAGAGGGGTATGTGGGACTCCCCGGTAAAGACGTTCCCGGTATACCCACTAAAAATACCCAGCGACACTCCGACCTCACCTAAGTGGAGACTTTTTTTTTTTTTTTTTTTTGACGCTGGGAAAAAATGACATTACGCATACCCTCCCCGCCGGGGGGCGGGAGAGGGGTATGTGGGACTCCCCGGTAAAGACGTTCCCGGTATACCCACTAAAAATACCCAGCGACACTCCGACCTCACCTAAGTGGAGAGGGCCTGGGAGTCCATAGCGTCCAGGCCCTCGCCGGTGACTGCCCGCCCTACGGCAGGCCCTTCACACCCCTCCCACGTGGGAAGGGGTCTTTACAATGGCCGGAGTGCACGGCCATTGTGGTCCGACGAGTGGGGTGATCCTTGAGGTGCGGGCGGTGGCGCCCCCGCGCCACTCGCCCGCTGATCACCCCCTGGGGCGGACGAGGACGGACGTTGAGCCCGCCGCCTTCCACCCCTTCTTCGTCTGCGGAGCGGCGCTGCGAGAGGGTCGTCCTCCCGCATGCGCTCCGCCGCCTCCTGTGACATGACGTCCTCACAGAAGGAGGCTACCGCCGCCCATGCCTCCTCCCTCCTGAGCATGGTGGCGATCACGCTGGGGAGCGTGAGGTCCTCCCCGACGGCTGCCACCAGGGCGCGGCGGGGTTCGGCCTACGAGGGGCACACCACCAGGGTGTGCTCCGCCGTATCCACTGCGGCCCCGCAGTGGTGGCACGCTGGCGACTCCTCCCTCCCGATCCGGTGCAGGTACGATCCGAAGCACCCATGCCCGGACAGCACCTGCACAAGACGTAGGGAGAGGGAGCCATGTCGCCGATCGAGCCAATCCCCCAGGACGGGCCCGATGGCATCCAGCAGCCGTCGCCCAAACGGCGCGGAGATGAGGTCCTCAGCCCAATGCTGAGTGACGGCTTCCCTCATCTCCCGGCGGATTGCCTCACGCTCTCCCGGGTCCGGGCGCTGGTTCTGCGCCCTCTGACCCTCCACTCGTACGCTCTGGCGAGAACCCAAGCCTCGAGCTCCCAAGGATGAGTTCTCGCCAGAACGCACGCCGCCGCCAACTCACTGTGCGATACGCCCGTGCCATCCGCTGTGCAATGGCCCTTTGTGGCCTGCGGATGGCAGCGGCGTTCTCCCGTCGGCACAGTGAGTCCGCCCATATCGGAGCCCCGTAGAGGGCCATACTCTTTAGTATGCCGGCGTACAGGCGCCGGCATTGATCGCCGGGGCTCCCGATATTCGGGAGGAGCCACGAGAGGGCACCCGCTGTCTTCAGCAAGCGCGTCGACAGGACACTGAAATGTGCGCTGAAGCGCCACTTGCTGTCGAGCCCCAACTTGCGCAACCCATTGCGCGTAAGAGGAAGACGCGCAGTGAGTGGCAACAGACCCGTGAGCCCGCCACCAAGACGAAACTCAACGTCTTGGTGGAGCGTATTCGGGCAGCGCTCGCGGAGTCCAATGCCGAGAGTTGGGACGCGAGGATTCGTGACGCCACCGAGGACGAAGCGTCTCTCACCAAACTGTGCCGGACTATATCATCACTCACCAGGCTCTTCAACGCCATCCTGCGGCTGGGATATTTCCTCAGGCATGGAAGGAAGGCCTGGTAGTGATGACTCCAAAGCCAGGGAAGGACCGAAGGCGCCCGGACGGCTACCGACCTATTACCCTGCTGAACGCCTCATCCAAGCTGTTCGAGAGACTACTGCTCCCTCTCTTGGAGGCGCACTTCCAACCGCGCCCCGAACAGTTTGGATTTCGCAGTGGTCTTTGCAACTGGCGCGCGTCCTCCACTTCGCAGCGGCCGCCACGAACAGGAAGAAGAAAGCAGTAGCGATCTTCCTGGACGTGTCGAAGGCGTTCGAAAGGGTGTGGCACCCCGGATTGCTCCACGAAGTGATCCGGGCGGGCACTCCCCATCACCTGGTGAGGGTTCTGGCCGAATTCCTCCGCGGCAGAACCTTCCGGGTTAGAGTGGACCACGCTCTATCCAGCAGCCATCCCATCGCAGCAGGGGTACCCCAGGGTAGTACCATCTCTCCTACCCTGTATTCCATACACACCAATGACATCGCAGTTCACGACAATGTCACACTGGCCCTCTATGCCGATGACATTGCGTTCCTGGCCAAGTCCCTGAACCTCACCCACGCGGCTTTCGAACTCCAGCGTGCCCTCGCCATAGAAAGGAAACTTTCCATGTCGGCCCAGGTAGCCAAGGCCAGGAACGCAGCGCGAGCTGCACAGGCCCTGCGGCTTCCCTTATTCCGATCCCGCCTTCCCCTCCGCACCAGGCTGGGGTTGTACAAAACGTACGTCAAACCCCATCTGACGTACGTGTCCCCAGCTTTGTATTCCCTCACGAGACCTAGTCTTCGGAAGGTCCTTGAGACGGTGCAAAATGTGGCTCTCCGACGAGTCGTCCAGGCTCCTAGATACGTGAGGAACGCTGTCATTCAGCGCGACCTCCGTATCGAAAGCCTAGAGAGTCACATCACCCAGCTAGCTGCCCGCGTCTACCACGGTGCCGACGCCTCGGATCACCCTCACATCCGAGACATCGCTCCGTGGCACTCCCGTCCACCGGATGCCCGAAGACTACCTCGAGACATCCTTCCCCCTCCTTCTGATTCCTGAGCTGCTACCAAGGTCGCTGGTCGCCTAGGCTGAGCCTCCCCCGGATCACCGAGGGTCTCATTCGGCCGGAATGACCGCCCGGGTAGCGCATAGCTCACTCCTTTCGTCCAGTCCTTATAAATCTTGTCCCTCTTAAGGACACTTTACCTCGGCCCAACCCAAGGACCCGCCCATATTCATGGGCGGCGGAAGAGCCTAACGGCAAGAGGGCACTGCCCTGAAGCCGTTTTCCTCTCCCCCCTCGGGGGTCGAGAGATAGAACACATGTGGTCAAACAATCTCGTGTATATGGCGTAAGTACACACTGCTTCATCATAACAATGCTGTATGTTTTCCCTCTCGCCATATAATATCGGTTTTATTGGTATGTAAAGTTGTTATATTGTGTTGGTCCAGACTATGCTATGGTATGTTGGTCCAGCCATGCTATGGTATATTATACAAAATTTATTCATTTCTTATAAGTCAGAGACATAAAACTGATAAAAATCTAAAATAATTACATTATTAAAAATAATTGAATTTAACAAAAATGATGTCACCACTAGTGTCTGTTTACTTCCTAAATGTCATTCAGCATCTGAAAGACGGCAAAATGGCTTTAGGTTACTTTACTTAACCCTAATCAAATAAATAAAATTACCTATATTCACTCAAGAGGATGAATTGAGGATAATTTTAATAGTAAGAACTACTCGTGAAAACAAAACTAAAATTAACTCACACCCACACAATACTCATACTCAACACACAACACACATACAGCGCATACAATGCACACACAGATGCATAACTGTACTTATTTCATAATCTATATAATTAAAAGGCAAACCTGATTGACAGACTGACTTGTATATCAACGCATAGCCGTAACTGCTGCTTGTATGGAAAATTTATAATTTCTGGACTTAGCAGTATAAAAATTGATTTGAATGATTTGAAATGATAATGGTCTGTTTAGGTGAAATAGATAAAATTCTTCCCTAAAGAGATAAAATGGAGGGCTAATAAATGGTAAGTACACATGGACGAAGTCGCGAGCAAAAGCTAGTCTTTAATATACTGCCTATTCACTTAGAGGCTTCGATGTATTTTTTTTCAACGATTGATGCTTTAGTACAGTGGGACGACACTTCCATAAGTAATCGCTTTCAATTTTTTGAAACGCCATCTATTATTTGATTCTTTGGTAATTTTATTCTTTGTGCATAAGCGTCCCTCAATTTTTCCAGTTCTATTTTGTTTAATTCCTTATAGAAAGTGCGTCGAATCCAGCTTTATTGCCCTCTCTCCTCCTGTCCTCATTACTGTAGTAACGTCGTTCTGAAATAGTTTAGCACAATATTGCAAAAGAATGCTAGATTATTAGTTGTTTTGCGAAAGTATGTAATTTTCTATTGTGTCATTTTATTTATAATTGTCTCAAAGATTTTTATATGATGATAAACAAGTCGCGGGACAAATATATTATAACATCATTATAAAAATAAAATATGATAATAATCTATATTATTTCATTTCAAACACAAATACCTAATAATCTATGTTATTTCATTTCAAATATAAATACCTAACACATCCAAGTAAATAATAACTAACAAATATTCAAATTGAAGTATACTGTCAATGTATTAGTTTGGACTCAATTTGTAGATGTAGTTAAATGTTTCAAGCAAAAAAAAAAATCGACAGTGGGCACTCTTTTACATTATTACTTATTGTATTACTGTACTCTTTGGACTAAGTATCAATTCGCATGTTGGACGAAGGGGACCAACTCAGTATAATTTCAGTTGCTACTGTGGCGCAACTCTAATTTTGCCCCCTTTCAGTGGACACTTAAATATGCTGAATTGGTACTCTTTACTTCTACGCTCTTTTGATTGAGCAAATTTTGTAGATTACAAACTTATCTTTATAATAAAAATATCTTATATAGCGTTGTAAAAAAAAAAAAAAAATAATATTTTATTCAGCAAATTAAATTATCAATATACGATTATTAATATACGATTATTAATTATTAATATAAGAAATTAAAAATATCTGTAGTTAATTATTATAACATCAATTAAGCATTATTCTGATTATTTTAATTTTTATAAGATGATTTGAGGTGTTTTATATGGTCTTCTAATTTTTTTTTAAATAAATACATACCTTTATTATCTAAAGCCTAATACGGTATAGCTTAGGCCCCTCTCACCAAAAAAAATTACATTAGCAAATGGCATCGCTTTGAGTCAAGCAAAGTGACAATCTGTCAAAATCATTACAGCTATTTTGTAAATTGTAGGACATTAAAATTGTCGTCTAACAAACCATACGTTTAATTTATTTACAAAAATATATATTAAAATGTAATTTTGTGAAATTTTGTGTAAATATAATAAAACTTAGTTTAAAGAATTTATACTTAGGGGAAGTATTGACCAAAACGGTGTGTTATCAATTTGTGTTTGTTGTTAAAATAGATACAGTGGTTGTAAAAATGACGGATAATAAAGCTTTAGTCATGGCATCTACAAATGGGCTACTGGATAAATCTAAAGAGCTTCAAAAAGAAATCCTTATGGAGAAGCTGAGGTCTAAAACATCACAGTACAAAAATTTAAGCGAAACTTCTAAAGCTGTTCGTATGGCGATGCTGGTGAGCTTTTTTACTATAGTTAAAAAGTTAATAATTAACGTTTCATCGGAAATCACTGTGAAAAAAACAGTATAACAAAAACAGTTTGTTAAATAAAAAGATAAATATAAAATAATCAAAGATTTCTAAATTAACTGGAAGTATTTTTAACCATTATTAACTATCATTTTCATAGGACAATAGATGGGCTGTTGACAGTGCTGATCGTATGATCCTGCAAAAGTGCCTTGACAGCCTACAGCATTGCATTAAAGTTAGCTCATTACAGAGCCTTTTTGAAAGGCTGGAATGTCTTTCCAGACAGCTTGGGTATGTTTTAAAAATCTATTACATTTAAATTATGAATTTAGTAATCTTTTAACAGAATATTTTACATTTCAGACTTAAATTTGTGGTAGGCACCTCTGGAGTAAATTTATTTATTTCTTCAGATATGTTTTATTTGGAAATATTATTTGAATCTTCTGGATCAGTTAAAGATGTTAAAATCCATCATGAAGGAAAGGTTTGTAATATTTTTTGTAATTTTAGAAATTAATGCGTTGAATTAAGATTAATATAATATCACAGAAATAATTAAGGGAACCTACATAAGTATACATTTTGGAAATTGATATATTAAAGTGTTGAAATGATTATACACTTTGTATGTAAGTTAAAATACAATGTTATTATAATTGTAGATAGAACAACAAAGTTGTGAAGAACTTGTTCAATGTATATCACGCGGAGATTTTGCTGACTTCACAGCCCAATTAGAGGGACTCACAGCTGTGTATCAATTAAATGCTGAAAAGAAAGTGAGTTTTGAGCTTTTTATCTTTACTAATAATAATATTATATAGAGGAAAGATTTGTTTATTTCTTTCATAGTGATAGGCTGCAAAATTACTGAAACAATTTGAACAATTCTTTTACCATTATTTACCATCACATTTACAAAACTATTTTAAACAATACAGCATTATTCCTTGTCCAAATAAATATGTTAGATATGTTGTGCAATTTACTTATTTAATTTAGTTATACCAATAAAATATATGTTTTAGAAGATCAGTTTTAAAATTTGGGAGCCGAGTTGTCATTGCGTCATAATTCCTTATATTTTGTAATTTCCGTCTATTGAAGAATTGTAATGTTAATTTATTTTTTTTACATCCCGCTTACATGGCGATCTGTTTAGAAACAATAAGCCATTCTAGTACCTGGGATTCTCCTGGAAAGTGTCTTACAAGGAGAGGGGAAAGCCCATGGACTTTAACCTCCATTTAGTTGATTCTTTCATTTAAGTTTTTTATATTTTGTCTTTTTAATCTTTTATACCCAGGCTACCGGCACCCTCCAATGGAAGTGACAGAGTGTTAACATGATGGGATAGTCTGTCCTAGTATTTCCCACTGAACTGCATTATTTTCTCTTTCACAGTTTTGATATGGAGATCTAGATGGATGTTTTTAGTATTTATATGTCTTGGAATGTTAAACATTAGTCTGAAAACTTTATTATAAAACCAAGCAAAAGCAACCTTTACTAGCAACCTTTTCAAGGTTGCTGTTGCTTGCTGTACCCAGAGCTGGATCTCATATGTCCATATGGGCTTCAGTATAACTTTATAATTGCTCATTTAACTCTGATGGTTTAAATTTTAATTTTTACCAATAAGCCATATCATATCTTAATTTTTGGTCCAACTGTTTCCTTTTAGCCAAAATGTGTTTCTGCCAAGTTAACGAGAGGCATCCCAAGATACTTCGTGTGGTTGCTTTGTAGTAGGATCTCATTATTGAGAGTTACTGGTGGATATGTTGTTCTACACAGAGTGAAGGTGACACGGGTTGATTTACTCCTATTAACTTTTATCTTCCAGGACTTCAACCATTCTTCGTTTCGCATTCTTTGTTAAAATGTGTTTCATCAAAAGCTATTTCCTGGTTTCTGTGCACTAAGAGTGTGTGTGTGGGGTGAGGTGAGTGTGATTGGCGGTGTCATCTGCATATGTTGCTGTAGTAATTTCAGGACTAGTTGGAAGGTCTGATGTAAAGATTAGGTATAATACAGGTCCCAGTATACTTCCCTATGGGACGGCTGACTTAATTTCTTTAAGTTCAGAGGTCTCATTTTTATATTTGACCAAGTGGCAGTGAGCAAGTTTACATTTATAAAGAAGTCTAAGATGCCACAATCTGTCAAAAGCCTGTCCTATGTCGAGAAAGACAGCAGAGCAGTATTGTTTATTTTCCAGCGTTCTACTGATGACGTCTGTAAGTCTATGGATCTGTTCGATAGTGCCATGACTTTCCCAAAAACCGAATTGGTGCCTCGGAATTATGTCATCAAGGTACGGCTTCAATCCGTTAAGCAAACAGGTCTTCAGGTGTTTACCAAGCACAGAAAGCAAACTTAAGGCCTGTATAACGTGACCTCAAGGGATGGTTTTTCGGGTTTCGGAATCATATATAACCTGTGCTATTTTCCACTGGCTTGGAAAGTAATCCATCTTTAAGCATGCGTTGAATATGGCTACTACTAGTACGATACATACATCAGTATTTTTGCATCTATTTGATCGTAGCGTGGTGATTTATCTTTATTTAATTTTTTTATAAGATTAGAAATTTCGCACGGTATTACCTTTTTCATGGGTGGGCACAGTTGTAGTGGAGAGTTAACGTATTTATTTAATTTTTGTCTTGCGTATTATCGACACTGGGATATGGCTGAAATACGTTACTCAAATTTTCAGAGAATGCACTTGCTTTTTGCTGATCTGTTCTGGCCGAGGTATCTTCTCTGGTTCTTAGAGCTGGATGCCATCCAGTACCTTTGATGACTTTCCACAAAGAATAACGTGTGTTACAGTCTAATTTGATATTTGTTCTTTCAGGTTAAAGTTTTCATAATCTTTTATAATTTCTTTTAATTCTTCAATTGCTTTGTTTAGTGATGTTTTGTCGCTCTTGAGCTTTGCCGTTTTTTTCGAACTTTGTCTCTAATAATTTTTGGGTTGCACTGCTATTGTATAGGTATTGGTTTGATATCACACGTTGACTCTTTTATTCTGGCGTGGACAAGTATATTAAAGTGTTCAACCGTTTCATCTATATCTTCATGGGATTTGAGAGGTATCTTGAAGTTGATTTTTTCATCCATTGGTTTTCGAAATTATTCCAATTGGTGGCTCTATTGTATATTTTGTTAAGTTTCTCAGTTACTACTATTTTACTATTTATGTTTAGTATGACCGGTGAATGGTCTGATGATAGGTCTGTGCATTCTTCAACATACATGTAATGGGGTGGCCTTTTAAGAATATTTGTAGCTCTTTTTTTGCGTTCCGTTAAGCCATTGGCGTTCCATATGACAATTTTAAGTTTATGAATCATTTTGCTACAACAATCTGCGCTATACTGCTGGACCATGCGATCCATCAGTTTGTCTATCATGTTTTCCATGACTTGTTGGAATTTATTTAGCGTTACCTCCATTAGGTCGTTAATGTTTTTGGGGCTCAAAGCAGCTTCCAAGTATTTTTAACTGCCTCCTCAGTGATTTTTTTTTTGTGTTACTTCAGCGTAGGATTTTTTTGTCGTAGCTTTCAGCTGATGGTATTGAGTAGGTCTGCGATTGGTAGCTGTCTGCGATTGGTAGCTGTCAGCGTGAGGTAAATTCACATTTTTTATTTTAGCATTATTATTGTTTTGTAGTTTTGTTCTGGGTTTCACTTCTAATTTAAGATTTTTTTCCCTGTATTACTTGTATTTTGCACAGTCTCTGTAGCTAGCTGAGTCTTTTCAGAGCAATTTACACATGTAGCTTCAGTATTTGGATTTTTTGAGAATCATTTTTTTTGTGATCTCCTGCACACTTAACACATCTGAACGGCCGAAAGCATTGATTTTTACTTTTGTATTATAGTATTTGTATTTCCATGTATGTGGTGCTTTGAATGAGACTTTCATGCAGAGTAAGTGCTTAATTTTAAAGATGTCTTTATTATTGGGTCTAGGCTCCAGGTCAACGTCAAACAAAGGTAGAGGTTCTTTGGTCGTTCTGTGTTTAACGTTAACTATTTATCGAACTTCATGTCCTATTTCTTGAAGCTTTTCGGTTATTAGTGGGTTTCCTCAGTACACTACAGTCCTCTCAGAACAACTCGGTATGCTCTTTCACGCTTTAGTTTATATATATAGTGACTGATGTTTTTGTTTATGAAGTGTTCTCTAATAATTTTGTAGATGTTAAAATCATTTGGCAGGAGCTTGACAATATGACCTGTTTTGAGTGTTAGTATTTTGTATGATCTTAGCGAGTTCTCCTCTAAGTTGCGTTATGTCTTTAACTCCAGTAACGAAGATGAGTACAGGTTTGGGAATATATTCTTTGACTATCTCCTCATTTTCTTTATCTTCAAGTATTTCAAACTGATTGTTTGTCGGTATCGAGTACTTTATTCCACTTTTAGTTATCTTAGTATCATTTTTCAGTTTTGGGCTGGTAGCTTTTCTTTTTCTAGATTTAGGAACTTTGTCCAATTGCCATTCGTTTTCGTTGTCATTGCCTTTTTCATTATCTTCTCTAGCTGTAGTTGCTGCTGTGTGAGGTGTGTGGAAACCAAGAGGTTCACAGCCGTCAAGAGTCGTTACAATTAAGCCCGATGTTGCTTGTTTGTCTTTTGTGATATCACTAATAGATTGAGATCAGGGTGTAGTTACAAATTTAGAATAGATGAAGATCTAATCATTAATGGTAGTAAAGTATTCATACATCCGATAACGCTAATGAAATTATTACTTTTATAGGTAAAGTGTAAAGCATTTAGTGCACTTCAAAGTTTAGAAGAAGATCTGTGCACTTTACGCCAATTACAAAGTATGATTAAGGATCCTTGGGCTCAAGTACATAAAAGTCCTATAGGTTTCCTGCAAAAAAGAAGGGGAGGTAAGCTCTTCTTATTATATTTTTTTTGCCTTATATTTTTTTATTATTCTTTCTTTATGAAATCATTTTAAATTTGTGTATTATCAGTTCTCTTATATGAAAATATTTATTTTATTACTTTCCTATTGTAAGGTAAGAAAATATATATATTAAATAAATTGTTCTATATCTGTTCAATTAATTATTTTATGGCATATGTAAACTAGTATAAAATTATTTCAGGTCATGCTATGCGTCTTACATATTTTGTCTCACCATATGAACTATTAGACAAAGATAAAGGCTTGCAACCACTGACAGTAGAGCTACTGACTATGGGAAAACCTTCAGCATCAAGTGGCCTTGCTTCTTTAGTAGTACCTACTCATACACCAATAGGACATTCTGCAACTGTGCTTCTAGAAGGATCTACGGCTAATAAGTTGCAATTATCCCCCATTATATCTGGACAGCGTAGTGCCAAAGGGTATGTTGTTACTTAGTACCTTAATAAATATATTAATTAAAATTTTATATATATATATATATATATATATATATATATATATATATATATATATATATATATATATATATATATATGTATATATGTATATTTTGTATGTTATTTTAATAAATATGTTATTTAACCACTACTTAAAAAACCTTGGTGACATACAAATACATACTTGTACAAATAATAGGTTGACTTGTTCAACAATTGTGACCCATTGTATGTACAAAATGTTTTCCCACAAAGTTACAATAACAGTTACAATACTTTGTTTCAGAAATGGGCCGATATATGCAAAATTAGTCCCACAGAATAGTGCAATGTTGCCGGCTTGCTTCACCCTTAAGCTTTCCCAACCAACTCCTCTTTGCGCAGGACTTGCAAAACTTATTTATGCCACAACTGAGGTAAGAAAAGTATGAAATAAATAACTCAATACTTACTCATTAAACTTACAAAAACAATTTAAAAGAAATAATATTAAATTAATTATTAATTTTTACTATTAGTTTTCTTATACTATTTATTGTAGACATATCAGACTAAATTGTATTTCATTTATCATTATGAGTCTTCTTTAGAAATTGCGCTTACATAGTTATACATGCTTATGCAATGTGGTTTGAAATTGCTGAATTCTCTTAATTTATTCTCTATCGAAACGCCATATATAAAGACAACAACAACAACAACAACAACATTTATTCTCTACATTTATTATCTTACCTATTTTTAATTTTTTAAAGTTTTAAAATTATTATTGATTTGTAGAATTCTTATGATGTATTAAACAATATTATTTTGTAGGTGGAGATCGCGGGAGACTGGGCAAATGCTAAACCAATGCTAGGCTTAGTGGCGCAACAAGCATATAACAAACTAACACCTGGCAAGACGATCGAATTGAATCTCAGCAAAGGACTTTTTGTGGTAATTTATGTTTAAATTTCAAAATATAAATACAATTTATTTAGGCAAATTTTATTTAATAAAAACATTTATAAATTTTCTGGTGTTTTGGTAAAGTGTCAGACAGTCAGATTAAGCATGCAATGTTTAGGGTTTCAACATATACTCGGAGTAATGTTTTCATTATCTTGGTTTAGTAACAAGACAAAACCTAATAAATTTAAAGGTGAAAGAGCAAATAGGTGAACCGATGTCATAATTCTGTGTCCTCTGAGAGGGCAGAAATGGTAATAATACAAATATTATTATTATCTCTGAAAATACATTATCTCTGATTCCACTGCCAACTATGACCTCTAATTATTTTTTATCTTCATACTTTATCCCTAGCGAGGTTGTCAGATAGACAAGAGCGCCAAATGCTGCGGCTCCTACATATCTCTTTCGCTTAGCATCTATGAAGAGGCTAACGTCCACTGTCGTTAACCTCTTCATACATGCCGATAGTTCTCGTACTTTTCACCTTCTTGTAGTGTCATAGATATTATATTTTCTTTTGGCGTCTCCAAACAACTTGAGCATATATGTTCGTCTTCTTTCTTATTGTGACATCCTTACTAGTACTTGGCATTCTGTGTATCTCTTCACTGATGTTTCTTTGTGTTATTAATGCAGATCAACCGACATTAGGGTCGACCTCGATCACGATTCAGTCCTTATTTGTCAATATTTAAAGACGGACGATATTAACTCTGCAACTGGCTGAACCGCTTCTTCTTCTGTTAGAAGAGCTTTCACACTATTAGTAATGTCATAAGTTCTATCCTGGTCCAGTCAAATATTCTTCTCATCGGCTGGCCGTTGCCGGAATTGTATCCATTTCGTGTCTAAAAGGTATTTAAAAAAATAATGATTACAGAGTCTCCCCGAGCAGTGGCAATGCTACTTCCTCTGCGAGACGCGCGGGCTGGAGGGCTGCGTGGTGAGCAGCGTGCCTTTCACGCACTCGTCGCACGTGCCGCCGCTGCTCGCCGCGCTGCGCCAGCAGGCGCTGTTCAACGCGCTCATAGCCAGCTGTGTCAGGTTGCAGTCTAAGCAGGGTAGCTGTTTAATGTTTTTGTTTCCAAATCTAAAATTGATAATTTTGGTTTTTCGATTGAGATTTTTTCAAGCGATTCGACTGGCTCCATCACTGTTTGTTCAACAGTGATGGAGCTAGACACTGTGCTGATGTTCGAGGTGAGCGCGTTGTCGTGGCAACACATATCAATATTCCTGGAGCACCCGCTCGACGAGAGCATGGCCACGGTAGAGCTGGAGCTGTCGGACCCCGCCGCGCCGCGCGCCTCCGTCTACACGCTGAACACGCCGCCGAGAGAGCATGTTGATGATTACATCACTAAAGTACTGCAGAAGAGCCATTCTATACCTATTACACTTAGGTATGTGGAGTTTTTTTTCACTATATAAGAAGGTTTATGATAAATAATAATATAATTCTATCATACATCATCTTACAAGTTAGTTAAAGTAAGTAATGTGAAGCAAATATTTATTAATTTAATTATAATTTTAATAAATATGATATGATATGTCACAATCTACGTAATTTATAAAATGAATCCCATGAATGAACATTTCCAATGTGATTTTTTTACTCCGTTCCATTACATGTTGCTTAACGAATAAATTTACAAAATATATTTATTGTAGGTATTGAAAATATTTTAATTAATAACAACACGATTTCCAGATCACTAGTTAAAATATGGGAGCGTGAGGCGGCAACAAAACAATTAAACGGCAGCTACTCGGCATTGGAGTCAAATTTTAGCTGTGGCCTGGGGGGCATTGACCCCGGGGGCGACGTGAAGCACGAGCCTGCCGTGCACGGCCGATTGTACCCCGCCAATGTCAGCCATCCCCATCAGGGCGGTAAGTGGGAATACATATTAAATAAATGACTAATGGTAATTGCCCAGGTACTTAGTTTTATAATACTAGTATAGATATTATTAGGCCATCCTGATGCTGCGGGATAGCGTGTGGATATCAACGCAATGGCTATGAAATTGATCGCTCATTGGCTGAATAAATTATTTTAATTTCGCCTATTTGTATAAACAAAGGGTGGAGTTGAATGCCGGCACTTGAAAAAATGTTATGTTGTTTGTGACGAGTTTTCAAAAATAGCTTATTGTATCTAAATTTGATATATTTACGTGTATGTAAATATATTAAATATCATTTTAATTTTTATTATATTATTTACTTATATAGTATTAAACCATTTATGTGCAATTTAATATTTACTGTTTAGAGTATTTTTGAGTATTTTTCATTAATGCCGTCGAAATAAAAACAGAGAATCCTTGTTCACGGGACACTTTCCGTAGAGCTAACGATCTATATTTGAAATATGTTGAAATCCCATAAAAGAGTACTAGAATTTTATCACAATCATACGAAATAGCGCTATAGTTTGACTTATAATATTAATTGACTTAGTGAAACGTGGTCAAGTAAATCCACATTCAACTCTGAAATGTTCAATACCCAGTATTCCGTTTATACGGTATACGAGTATGACCGCGATTATGCTTCACGTGGAGACACTCTTAGTGATGATATTGTAATTGCAGTTTGATCGCATCTACATGTTCACTAATCGTAATTCTTCAAATTATCAACGAGGCTGCAGTGGTCAGCGCGTCTATTTAATCTATGGCGAATCTTGTAAAATTTGTATTCCAATTCATACTATTCGTATGTATCAAACAGCAGACTGTATGCAATTAATATGGTTTTGCCCGAGTTAGATTGGTTTGATTTGCTTAAGCAAATTAACTTAACTTCTTTAAGGAGTCTAAGGTTACAAATGCAATAGACTTATTTTTGGGAACCATAAATTAAATGATTTGTGACAATGACACTAACATAAGTAAAACTTAATGTCTGAGTCAAATTTTTAAAGAAAACTATAACAGAAAAACTTAAGTATTGTACGAAATGGAAAATATCGAATAGGCACTTATAGCTTATAAGGCGGTAGGCATAAGAGTGCGCAAATTATTTATTATATAACTTATAATTAAATTTCATAAATTAACATCTATATAATTGTTCTTTTTTTATACTATGTTCTATAATGATAATGTAGTTACCGCAGGCAATGATATTTGTCATCTTTTTAGTAAATATTTAAACTCAGTATATTAACCGGATTCTTCCATCTGTGTGAATGATGATGTTATATCATCTGGTTTTAATAGTATTTATTCTGTAATCACGTAATAAAGTTAACAGGTTCTTAAATGTTCTAGAGTTCATATGTTCATAAAAGTTCATAATTAATGTTCATAAAAGCTATGACCCTAATAGTCTCAAATTTTGTTCTAAATCCTTAGCATCCGATTAATTTATTATTAACTATACTAATCTTTTTCAATGGGAATTATTTCTCTAATGGTGTTGCCATTCTTCTAATGTGGCAACACGCTCCTGTCGTGCTTACCTTGCCAGGCTTTCAAATGCCAGCCTCCAACGCGGGCTAGAGGCCGATGCCTAGAAATTGCGTATAAAATCCCACGGTAAATATTTAGCCAGCACGCGCGCCACCTGACTGGGGGTTGTACTGTATCTCCATATCACCCTAACTGCCCGACTCTTTGCGTTGCGTAACGTTTTACCGATTAACGGACACGTTAACCGGTAAAACGTTACGCAACGCGTGCCCATAAAGGGGCACGGTACAACGCCATCAACCAGACAACCCCAGTTTTGCTAACCATAAATCAACTGAGTCTAAAATCTGTGAATTAGTACCGCTTGTCTTTTCATTATGCATGTTCTCGGATCTCAACTTGATAAATGACGTCATCATCATAATGAAATATTTATTTACTCTAATGCAGACGATGTATAAATTTATAGAAAGTTTTCGTCTACATTTGATTGCATATTTTTACAAGATCTAAATCGTTTTCTTATCTTATATTATACAGAAATTATTTAATTATCAATATTAATAAATGTTGTGTCTGGTCTTTTCTCATAAACGGTCATCCTTTCAATTATGACTATCGACTCGACGGTGTTAAGATAAAATAAGTATATCAGGCTAGAGACCTAGACATATATGTAGACATACATTTTAACAGAATGATAGCAAAAGCATAATGCATGGTGGGCTTTATAAAAAAATATTTTACAGCCGGAAATTATATAATATTCTTTATTGTACTAAAAAAAAAACATAAGCGTAACAACATAAAAAAAGAAAAAGTAGTACATAAAGGTGGACTTATCCCTATAAGAGATCTCTTCCAGCCAACCTACTTTTTGTTGGTCAAATGTGTTAATACTATAATTTTTAAATTATATTCTTATTCTATTTTATTTTTAGTCATTATTCTGTATTTATTTTTATTTGAAAAATCATCTACTATGATTAATTTGTTTAATTTCTTAATTCACGCGTCATGAAATTCGTCAAATAAACTTTTAACTCGCCACTGCCACAAAAATGTATTATCAATACTAGTGCGTAAAATAGGAATATTAAAACGATAAAATTGTGTATTATTAATATTATTTGAATTTCATGGAGTATAGTTAGTTACCCTTGCATTTTATAATAAAATTCTTCTTATTAAATACAAAGGTAACTATGATTTAATTATAGATCTTAAAAACAGCCACTGTTGAGATGAGTTCTGCAAAACTGCTGCTGAGCTGTTCCTCAGTAGAGCTATCTTACTAGCAAGTGGTAGCTTTGTGTCTTTTAAATAAAGAATATTTTAAATTTTAATAATTATATTCTATAATCATTCCCCCGAGTGAGGATTTAACCCACAACTATCGTATTTATAATCAAGCATTTTAAATACAAAATAAAATAAATATAGATATCTCAATATTGATTATTGGAAATAAGTTATTTGTACACGTTTTATAATTTAACTTAAAATCTATCTGTATCTGTGACGCAGGTACTTATCTGTCTGAACAACAGCATCATTTATCAATGATGTGTCAAGATTCCAACACAAGTGAATCTAAGCCACACATGGAGGACAGAAAATCAAAAAAGCGTAAAGCAGAAACTTCATTATGGCCAACCAACCAAAAGAAGGGTAAGCCAGGCATGAATGACCTGATGGACTCGGATAGTGAGAGTGATAACTCTGAAAGTTATGGGAATGATGAAAATACCATGAATAGTAATTCTACAAATGATGATATAGAAGGTCGAGAATCGTCTGTCTCTCAGAATGAGTTCGCCTCAGATTTAGAACTTTCTGGAATGGACGCCACGGACGCTCTCGGTGGACAAGATAACAGAACATCGTCTGACATGGACAACTCTAACGATGGAGATGTAGAAGAAATTATCAGGTATGTCTATTAGCATGATATTGTAAATAAATAACATGTAAATGCCTAAGTATCCTTGAAATATTTAAAGTAAAATAGAAATTGATGAGAATACTCTTAATCCTTTATTTAAGTAACTCTTATTATGGAAGTAAACTTGCGTTGTAAGATACTACGATATAAAAATATACTACCATAAATATGTGAGATTAAATTTCCACTAAAAATATTGTTTAACATTATTCCAGGAATCCTTTTCACAAGTCTGAGCACAAAAGGCAAAAACTGAAAAGTAAAGATGATTCTCGTAGCAGTAGAAGTACATCGTCTCTGTTGTTAGACCTTACTGACGGGAAATCCTACATGCCATCGTCAGTCAGTATTACACCAATAGGTACGACGTCTTCCGGCGCACCTAGTTCCGGATCGGGTTCAAACATTTCATCTATGATATGCCTCGATCGAAGACCTGGAATAGAAATAATTCCAATAACTGCAGCTACACCAGCTGCCCTACCTAGTTCGATAACAATAACTCCTATAACATCATCACAAATTAAATCTATGGACGACCGCATAAGGTCTGATAAAAAATCAAGTAAGTCGGGCGAAGAGCGCAGTAAAGAGAAAAAGAAAAAGCGCCGTAGAGACGACTCAATGGGTCCACCAGAAAAGATCCCTCCTAAGCAAGACCCACTAACTAAACCTGTGTCAGTGAGTATCAAACCTACAGACGGTTCACCGATGCGTCCTACTTCCCCAAACTCTATATTACGAAAATTTAGTCCTAGTCCAACACATGGTCGGTCAGTGTCGATAACTAAATCTCCTAGTCCTAGCGGTGTGAAAGGCATGGGAAAGCCTTCAGGGACTTCAAGTCATCACGGTAGTCCAAGGCACTCTCCGGTACAAAATAGTCCCAAACACTTACCTGGTTATTCAAGTCCAAAAAACCACAGTATTTCTTCCCCAAAACATAGTTCATCCGGTTCGGGGAAGCCCAGTATGTCTACGCTAAAATCGGCAACGAGTGGATCTCCTTCCGGGAAATCAGGCACGACAGGCTATGATTTAACTAAAAAACTTTCAAAAGAAAGCTACAGTTCCAGTTCTATGACATCTAGAGATAAGGAAAAGAAACATTCTAGCTTATCTTTTTCTAGTTCAGGAAGAAGTAGTCCCAAATTGAAAAACCCATTAAAACTTAAACAGTTAGAAATAACCCCAGTTTCATGCGATAGTCCTGTGACTGAACCCTTAATATCTCCACCTAATGTTGAAGTCAACAAATCTAACGCCCCCAGTCAAGCTCGAAACAGAAAAGGTTCTCTCAGCGCCGTTATAGATAAACTCAAATCCGCCCAACATTGTGGCACTGATTCTGAAATCACAGTGAAGCCCACTTCCTCCAGCAGTTCAAAATTTTCAGATCCTAAAAATAACGCAACCAGTAGTAGTTTGAAAATTAGCGAAAGTAATAACCAAGAATACATGGTCAAACCTAGCTTAGATGGTATGAAAATAACTATTAATAAAACTAGGTCCAAAGAGTCATCGAGCAGTAGCTCAAAATTAAACTATTCAGGTTCCAGTTCAGGTAAACAATCGTCTCCTCAACTCACTCCACCGAGCCAAGGTTCACCTAAAACTCATACTGGTTTGAAACCAGGAGTTATAAGTGGTCCTGCTTCTAAAAAGACCCAAGTACTACAATCATCCAAGACAGTAAGTATTTCGTCAAGTTCAACCCCTCCCAAAGCAAATATGAGCCCCTCAGATCAATCTAATTCAAGCAATAGCGGCAGTACTACCAAAGTGCCTTATTCTAAATCGAGTAGCAGCTCAACTGGTATCAATTTATCTAAATCCGCCTCTAAATCTAGTTCAGGATCTCCTAAAAGCAGTAGCGCCGATCTTGCTAAAATTATAAGAGACAGAGATCGTGAAAAAGCCAGAGCGAAGCTGATGAGCAATTCAGAAAAATCTATTTTTTCTTCTAAATCAGAACGACACTCAAGTCCTAGTAGCTCCAGAGACGATGTAGACGGAGAGCGCTTTAAAAATGCTGCAAAGGACGCAAATTTTCTTGTCGAAGGATTAATTAAACCTCTTGACACCAGCAGGTTTCAAATTCCCAAAAAAAAGAACCAAAACACTCCTGATAAAAATAGCCCAGTGTCGCAATATGACAGTCGCTCTATGGTTAACGATTTTGCCCGTTCAATGGAGCAGAGCAAATATGGATTTTCTCACTTTGACAGTCAAAACCGCAACATAGATTCAATTCAAAAATCCGCATACCCATTAAACGTACCCAAGCCATTATTGAACATGGGCGGGCTAAGTCCGAAAACAGTGCCTGCAAGCAAGTTGGACCAGTCTGAATATTCTAAGACGCTTTCGGATAGTATATCGAAGGGAGAAAGTCCACAAAGGAGTAAGGACGACTCGAAAGAAGGATACTCTGGGTCGTACCCAATGATGCCTATAGATTACAAAACTGATATGGCAAAGGGGTTTCCTGCGCCTAAGGGAAGTTCAGAAGATAGAAAAGGTGCGGATTCTTGCATGAAGCCTCCCGCAAGCGGATCAGTCGCGAGGAGCGGGGCTACAACACCGCAAGAAGCAGCAGAGATGCTTTTAGATTTCTCGTCCTCATCAGGAAGTAAAGTTTCTGGGATGGTGGCGGTCCGACCGGTGTATCCCGCGTCGCCAGCTCTTTTGCAACTAGCGAAAAGTCCAGCTCCTTCTCCCTTGGTAGCGCCTTCGCCTCACTCTAACTCACCGTGTATAACTGATGACGAACTAATGGACGAAGCTCTAGTAGGACCGGGAAAATGAATCCGCTATTTATAATTATTATTAAATTTATTTTAAAAAGGACCCAGGAAATGAGAAAAACATTATTTAAAAGACTTCATTCTTATTTTTGTTATTTATTTCTCGCTAGGTCTCAAACGAAAGTGTTTATTTATTTATTTTTATTTAAATATATACAATTATTAGATAGGTTATTAGATTTAATATGTTAAGTATGGGATGGGATGAACACCAAAGTGCTGGGAAATCATTTATACGAATATGTATTCTTTTGATTTTAAGTATTATGTATACGTGCCATAAGTATTGTTACAAAGACAAAACATCTTTTGCATAACTTTTATTACTATTACAGTGTGTTAGTTCAATACATTAATATAAATCATTAAACATACATGAAACTTGATGGTTTTTATATTAATGTATCGTCCAATCGTATAGAATATTTAGGGAGTTCAAATTATTATTGCGTTTAATACCCTAAGACAGACCATAAATCATAATCCAGTGAATTAAGATCGTTTCTAACCAAGACCGGATGGATCGACCTTTAGGACCCGGCGCTGAGTCTTGCTGAAAGGACTATTTTTTATTATTGAACATGGTGGTGCTAAGGGGCTTGACTACCTTCTCAAGAATAGTATCTTGATACCTTTTTGTCAAAAATATGGCTCCCTCCTTTATAGCTAACACCCCACCAAACTATCACTGAAGTCGGATAATCCACACGTTGTATTCTGTTGACTTGATTCTGTATTCTTCCTTTGCTTACAGTAGTTGTTTTGATTTTACCATCCTATTCTTCTTTAAATTATCAGTTAATAAATTACCAGTGCGTCTCTTATAGGCTGCAATTCCTAAGTCGTCTTAATCATAATTAAAATACGCGCCATGATTTTAGGTGCTATCTTTATCTTCCGAAGTAAAATGTATTGCTTTCGGACAGGATTTCTTTTTTTTTCTTTCCCTTACTACTTTGATCGTGTATAACGTTCGAATACTACGTGGACGGCCAGATCTTTTTCTGTCATCTCAACATTTGACTAATACCAAGCGTATGAAGGATTTTAAAAATAGTATTTGACTCATGACCTACTTTATGTAATGCAATTACAGCAATTCTCTATATCACCACTCCATTTTATTATCACAAAATATTTTATAATATACTGGCGTGAAAATATAAAAACAATGAACAATCGTATAAAAACAACAGATTCCAAATTCAAAAGTAATATTTTGTTTACTTTTAATTGTAACAATATTTATGGCCAGACTAAGTATATATTATATGTATATATATATATTGTCAGTCAATCATATTAATCATTAAAATCATTTTATTATATACTTTCTTTACGAAGTAAAAAGAAGGAAAACATTAACAAATTTTATCTACTCTCTTATTTAATATATTTGTAATTTATTTACGTGAAGGAGTTAAATTATTAAAATTGTATACATGTATGAAGTGATAAAAGTAAGCAGTTTGAACTTTGTATATGAAATGTAAATTACGTAACTGACGTAATCATAATAGTGTATTTCATAGTATAATGTTATGCTCATTATATTTTATACGATGCATAATATATAACGTGTTTATTACTATTTGTTGTATTATAATCGTTCACTTTCCACAATCGATTGTGGTACCTGTTTTATGAAATTATAAAATATTAGAAAACAATAACTGAATATTTTTACGATTTAAACAGTACCAGATATATAATTTATAATGAAAATATTAAATACAAGATCAGTCCAAAATAGACTTAGTAAACTTATTAATTGTTAAAAGAGAAGATTTGACCAATTGCCATGAAAATACAAAAATATGAAGTAAAATGTGTGTTAAGTATATAAGGTGTAAATAGATTACGTTAACATTAATTATTTTCATTAATTTACATGCTATTTAAACATAAAGGTTAGCAATAAATATATAATGAAAATCAATGAGTATGCTTTTTTCATTTATTACACTAATGATTATACCACATTTATATGATAATATAATTTAATTTAGTTAAATTCTTATTTACTTATTACTAATTTTCGTCTCAATAATATCTTAGAGAGCTTGGATAATATCCATAATAAGGATAGAAGTAATAATATCTTCTGTAGCCATATGGTCTTCTAAAATATCTTCTTGACGCATATGGCTTTTGGGGCTTTGGATTTTTATGCTTTTTTCGGAATATTGGAATTGGAACAAAACCTGCTGCTGCATCCATAATTTCGTTAGGATCCCTGTTTATCAAGTCGTTATAATAAAAATCTTCATCTCTCATCGGTACAACTTCATTATCAAAATTAAATATATTGGAATCTGGCAATGTTAATGGGTTGTCAGTGGCTAGTCCTATATCTGTATTTTTTTCCGGTTTACTTTCTTCTATAACGATATTCACATCTTCCTCGAATTGGGGTGAATTTTCTTCAAAAGATTCAATTGTTACCGTAGTTTCGTCACGTTCTTGTTCCTTATCTCCGCTGTCGGACATTATTAAATCATCACTTTTTATAGTACTGCCTTGTAACAATTGCACATTTTTATCGGTCACTATCTGAGTCAAACTGGGACCTATAATAGTAATACTGAGCCCCACCGCTAACCAGAAAGTTGAGAAAATTTTCATTTTACTGAAACAATACGTCAAATGTAAGAACACGGTAGATATGTTGTTTTTTTGGCGGTAACAATACCTTATATAATGAATTTTCCAGGTCAAAGAAAGGTGGCTGCGCTTATAAGTTTAAATAAAAAATTAGACCCCAAATGATAACATCCAAATCTAGTTCATAAATTAATGTCACTATAACGTTCTTTCTTAAATTCTATGTAGGTAATACTGTATTATTTGTACATATGATTTTTTTTACTATATAAGGAATGCCCTGTCTTCACCGTCTTAGTATAAGCACTATTAAAACGGTGTAAAACACATATTTTTTCAATCTATACAAAACTCGTAGTTTAAATGCATAAGAGAATTTTGATATTTAAATATTTTAAAAAAGTTGGCAAATTATGTAAATAAAAATAATTACTTACCTAACATCTAACTGTACCTCCATACGGCCCCTGCCATGATTGGCCTCGATAGATCCTTCTTTGTGCTCGTGCTTGCTCCCGTCTCTCCTTTAATCTTTTCATAGCAAAGCGAGGCAAGAAAGGATGAGATTCAGCCGTTACCATAATTTCATCTTCAGCAACAGCTAATGTCGCAGCATTTACTTCTCCTGTTGGTTTGGCCTCAATTTTAACAACGATTAATACGACAACGGCCGCAAGTACACAAATTACTTTTAAAGACATTTTATTTTATTTAAAATGTTGATTTGTTACGAATATTAAGATTATAGTGAATGCGAAGCTCGCTAATCCTAGTGTAATCTCAGAGGTCTCGACCAACGATTATATAGGAATCTTGAGTTGGATGACACATTAAATGATTTGTTTACAATATGGATCTGTTTCAGGAAATATAACGGATCATACAGTTACTTCCAATTACTGTGTACTCATTCTAAGTTATAGTAATGTACATTATTTCATAAAATACGGTATTTTTATGTCATATTTTTTATTGTAAATATTTGTATCTAAACAGTTTTCTTACTGTCTCCAAATTTCTTGTACTGAATTTATTTTTTTACATTATTAATTTATTTTTTATTATTATTAATAAAATATAAATTAATAATGTAAAATTCGCGGCCTGTTTCCAAGAAAATTTTCAATATCATCTTTGAAATGATTATAGTACTATAAAAAATAATATCGAGTCAAGTGTATACCTATTCCCACAGGTTGTAGGTCAACGGAATGTTCAAATCATAAAATATAAATATAAACTGAAATATGAGGACATATGCACTCATTTTGTATAAAATGAACTACAGATATAAGTTGCACTGTTTTTTTCTGTCATAAACTTACTAATTACAAATGTTCAAGATTTTTCTTTATTTATGGAGTAAGTTCTACTTCCTCGTCAAATTTCATAATTCTAGATCAACAGAAAGTAACTTATAGATTTAGATTTCGCTATTAATTTTATACAAAATACGGCAAAAACGTATTTCTTTATTTGCGTTGACTTAGTTTTAAGTTTATTTTTTCTGTGCTCCATAGACCTGGATATATGATGATAATTTCGTTAAACTCCACCTGTTCTTGAGAAATAATGGTCTTGACAGACGGATAACACATATAGTGATCCATGTGTGATCGAATCGTGATATTCCATTGTTTTCCTTTTGGCATACGGAAAAAAAGACAAAAAAGTACGACAAATATATTTTATAAATATTAGATTTAACTATGAATACAGTCGTCTGGGCCACAACGGCAAATGTACAGTAGTGACTCATAAACGATAAAACCGTAATTAAAGACATGTGAATTCATAAATAGACTTATAATTCCTTGAAAATAACTCAAATAAACATGGAATTAGCATTCATGTTGAAAAGGAGTTGAGTTACATGTTATACCTGCTAAAGGTAGCAAATTGAGCTACGTGTCGTTCAAAAGATTTTTTATTACAAATTTGTTTAATTATATTTAGATTGATATATTCCACATGTTTAATTACCACAGGCATTTGTCAGTAGAAATTTCGGTTGTGGAAATGTTTAGGCAGGTTTATGAAATATTTATAAGACTGCAACGTTTGGTTCAAGCCTTCAATCATAGTAACAGAGTTAAGGTAAGATCATGAGCATAGGAAGGGGGAGGGGGGTTGGTCTGGCCCACTCCAGCATTCACTAACAAAATAAAGGCAAAAAGGAGGCAAAATTTATTTAAAACACTAAATAATTAGTTTGCTTACCGCTTTTCGGTAATGAAATATTCCAATGTGAGAACATTTTCTATATATCATATACATGTCGATATCCTGAATTCACTGGCAACCGGTCTGTAGCCCTGTCTCTTGTTACGAGAATGGGTAAGATTTCTTTTGTACAGCATTCATTTAAATAGCACAAAAATAAATTCAAAATATTGTCATTCAATCAAAACGCTTCATATAGTAATATTTAAGTTTCTATATTTTTTAAAAATATTGAAAATAGGATCGAATCTGAATTATGGTTTTTCTATTAAAAATGTTTTCTTTTTATTTTGTGCATATTTTGTTTCCCAACATAATATTCAGCACCTGGATATTCCCATCTAGACAAAATAGGTACAAATATATTATATTTCTTAATATTTAATGCCATATATGTACCTACAGTTGAGAATTATCTTTATATTTTGCTGACAATATACATCAAAAATTAAAAGAATCTAAGTAAACAGTAGCAGTTACTTAATTAAAAATTATTAATTCTTTTAATTTTGAATAAATAATTTTCCGAATCTTAAAATTTAATAAATAATGTGATTTTGACAATGAAAATTGGCAAAGAGCCAGAGAAATAAGATGAAAATGTTCGCATTTTTTAATCTATACACCTAACCATCTATACATATAAATAAAGAACGTTAGTGACGAAAATAGTTTCAGAGTACATCCATCGATTACGACGTATATATTGGAAATTTTAGGTATTAAATTCTTCAAGACAAGTCTGTCTGTGAACTGCCCTGTTAGCTTTGTTTATAGTAAGTTTGTTGTATTGATTATTAGTATTCGTGTCCACCGCAGAATCGCCTGCTGCCTTC
Organism: Dione juno; assembly: GCA_037127375.1. Classification (NCBI taxonomy): domain Eukaryota; kingdom Metazoa; phylum Arthropoda; class Insecta; order Lepidoptera; family Nymphalidae; genus Dione; species Dione juno. The sequence continues at coordinate 2,900,923 of JAXRJS010000056.1, read as the reverse complement.
CCTAGAGTGTAAAAAGGGGGAGATTTTTACCTTAAAAAGAAAGAAGAAATTTAAAAACTAGAATGGATAAGTTAGATATGATAGTAGTTTATACGTCTTTCCTTTGTCTAGTCCCCAGTGAATTTTTTTTTATTACATATCAAACATACATGACTAGTTGCATAGAGTGGGTTGCAGTATCACCACACTTTATTAAGAATGAAAACTTTACAACTAATGAATAATTAAGAGATAGATTGTATTAATCTACCGTACAAAATATAGCTTAATTATTATTTACTAATTTTTGTAGGATTCATATAAAGAGGGATACAATCACAATGTGTTCGCCATCTGTGTTTTAGCTGTTTAATTTAAACAACAATTTTAAATACGAATTTACTTTTTTTTCTTTTTGGATGTAGAAGCGTGATAGCTACGCTACAATCATTTCAGAAAATTTTATTTAAAAATAATAAATAAAATTATGCTATATAGTTATAATTAATATTGCATAATAATCAATATAGTATTTTCTCGTTAATTCAGACAAAGCGGTGTTTTAAGCAATCTTATTTAAACATACATTATTTGACAAAAATATCATATTCTCATGTAATGGATTTTTATAAATAAATCGTATTATTTTACCATGTAAATAGTATAGATAATAAACATTCCTAGGTTCGAATTTTTATCATCTTTGAATTAAGTTGTGTTTCGTGTTCAACAGAACACGTTTTATTTGCGATATGATAAAATAGACATCTCTACATCACGTTTTTACTTTAAAAATGTTTTGTGGGTAAGTTATTTTTTGAATAAAAATTATATTCTTATATAGCTTATAGTGAGACAATGCTGATTAACTTAACAAGTTAGTTGCAGTGTTATAAACTTTTTTCTTGGAATGTGAGCTCAGCTGTATATCAGCTGTATATCATGTATTTTATGAATATTTTTTTTACTTTATTACTTTAAATTTAATTTATATTTTAATCAACTGGACATATTTTGTAATTTAGTTTTGTTTTATGCAGATTTTGAAACGATAGAAAGGTATAGAAGTATATTTATATCGTATCAAAATCCACACTTCATTTATGATAAGTCACTTGGACCCAAGAAATATATATTCAAATTAAATATATTCAAAATTCAAATAAAAATATATTTAAAGACGTCCAAAGACAAATAAGACAAAGCTATATTATGCAATGATAAAAATATCTAGGAAAATAATTGACATTAAAAAATCCACTCTAAGAATTTTACTAATAAAAATACTTCATGTTCTAGGCGTTTCTTTAAAGATCTCGCATTGCATTACATATCCAAGGCACTCTTGCTCTTCGCTTTACAAATTAAAATGCACGAGTACATATACTATAGCATTCACGTGTACATATTTGAAATTTGCCGTAAACATTAAAATTGCAATATAATTTTTTTTTTATTCCGATAAACTTGAAGTGTACAATGCATATTTAAATTTTAATAATACGAACTTTAGGTTTATTGCGTCGTATTTCATGTATGAAAGATAAATATGAAACTTTAAATGCGAAACAATATTAATTTGAGGCTTATAGCCTATAAACCTATACATACTTATATTATAAAGCTAAAAAGTATAATAAAACGCGCTAATCTCAGGAACTATTGCATCGATTTGAAAAATATTTTTTTAATAATAAATGTTGATTCAGCAAATATCAATAAATTGAAATTAGATCAATGTAAAGATCTTGTTTGCAAGATACAAGTTACGTAAACAGTATCTAAGTAATAATAATGTAGAACAAATAATTTATAATACGCAAAACAAAATTGAAAAACAACAAATACGACCAACATAAATAAGAATATACGCTATAACTAACATCAACACAATTATTAAAATGAACTTGAGCATACCGATTCCGTTTGTAAGCCTATCTGTAAACAAAACATTCTTGTCGTTGTTGTACAAAATATAAACACAATTTTCACAGGTCCAAATGCAGCTGTTGTTGCATATTGCAATTAAATTACCTAACTATTTCAATTCACAATATAAGTTCAAATTTTGTAAATGTTACAATAAAATCTTTGCTTTTCGCAAATTAACATTTAAAAGAAACTCTCTAACTAAATTTTAAATAAAACTCTTTTCCCGAATTAAACACGTGTATTAGATTGTACAACTTTTGGAAACCCAACGTTTCAAACGATTAGGGTAGAGTACCCTTGACCATGGACTAATGATTGACTATGCAGGTTCCTGTTATCTGGATTTGTCACAATAATTGCTAAATAAACTTGAATGCCTTCAAAACATGATCATAAGATTAATTTTTGGATTGTACAAGTAGTATATTACTGAATATAGAGTTCAAGTCAAATGGTTGACCATGAAACATCAACGCAATAGTCATGTACTTATCCTCTTGTACTCCATTCTGTTTTTGCCTTTAACTCCTTCATACCTCAAAGAAAGATTTACTTTCCTGGGTTTCAACTCTCAGTCTTTCAATCTCCGTTCAAGATATGACAATATGTTGGAAGTGCCACTATGTTGCACCAGGTGTTATAGTGATTCATTTACAGTTAAAGCGATAAACCATGGGAGGAATTACTGCGGTTTATCGATATTCAACAACACTTAACATCTTTAACCATCGCCTCGAGGAGTATTATCTAAAGTTCTAGTTTACGTATTTATTTATGATTTAATGCACATAAGTATTAATAAATTAAAAAAAATAAAATAATGAAGGTTTTCAAAATTAAGTACATTATCATAGTGATTGGAGCCTCCTGTTAAGCAAAAAAAAATCCTGTTTTAGGAGACCCCGCTCTTCCATATCATTAAGTTCATAGTGTACTAATTAATAGTAGTAGAAACAGTGTTTATTTTAAATATTTTAACAAATTAAAAGAGGTAACTCTAAGATCTTAAAGAGAAAAAAAAAATTATAATAAGTTGTGTATATTAGTTAGTGGGTTAGTTATAATAAGTTATATAAAAAATATAAGTTATATAAAAAATTATATAAGTTAAAAAATTAAAAAAATTAAAAAATTAAATTAAAAAATTAAAAAAGTTAAAAAATTATATAAGTAATTATATAAGTTATATAAAAAATTTTATATAGTTATATAAAAAATTATAATAAGTTGTGTATATTAGTTAGTGGGTTAGTATGCGTGTGGATGCTTGTATATGTGTATGCGTGTGCATGTGTGCTTGTATGTGTGTGTGAGTGTGTGTGCGTGAGAGAAATGTGGGTTCGTGTTTTATTCCAGCAACGTCTCCGTGTCTTCATAGGTAAGCGGTTTTATCCAGTTATTTATGGTTTTTTTCATTCCACCAGTATTTCTTTATGTAGGTTGATGTGTTTATTAATTTTATTATAGTATGTATATATTTGTTTATGTGTATCTGTATGTATCTGTATATATATATATATATATATATATATATATATATATATATATATATATATATATATATATATATATTAATGGATGGATCTATCTATATATTATAATATATATTCGCCTATGTATGTATGTATTTGTGTAGGTGCGTGTGATTATGTATTATAATAATAAGAAAAGCTCTTTACGCATTATCCGCTATCTTTAGTCTCCTTCTTTAGCTGCCAATTACTCGTTGGATGGAGTGCCGGTCCTCGATAAACTAACTATTTTACGGTGAAATATGCAAGTTTGCTGGACCATGGAACATTGAATAGAAATGACAAGTTTGAAAGAAAAATATCAGCAAAATATATCGCAGACTTATGTCTTGATGACATAAGGAATCCGTCGTATAGAAATCTACCGTTCTAGGCTCAAGCGTGTTTAGCTAGCTAGCTGCTGAACCAGACACATTCGAGAAATTTGAGAAAAGATGTAATTGTAAAACACTTCGATTTTTAATTATTATAAATCCCAGATTATAATAAATATAATTTATATGTTATTATATTCCCAGACTAGATAATGGTATTAAAAAAATTAAAACTATTGATAAATACAGAAAATATCTTAACATAGGTTTGACAACCCAGACTCGATTAGTACTAACTATATAGAGAACAAAGGTTGAGTTTTTTCTTACAAGGGAGCTATTATTTGATTATTTAGACAGGCCTCCAAAATAGTAATCACCCCAGGGCCCCCTCTAACAACGGTCCACTCCTGCAATGAACAATAAGTGTAGAGTCTATTTGTACGGATTTGACAAAACAGCAAACTCTCACTATAGTTCGTTAAAAGATCCTGTCTAGCGTCTAGATTTATCATCAGTCTATTTCTTATACAATGATATTGAATCGTTTTGAATTTGGCTAAATAGAGAGAGGAGCTCAGGCATTATAGTACTAATATAATAAATATTTAATACATATTTATAGTAATGAGTCTTATGTTAGATATTAGTTATGATAGTTAATTTCCTACTACTACCAAATTAGTAGGTACCTACGTATGCTGCACTTTTCTGTTATTAAACACAATTGTATTTTTTATTTGGAACATAAGATATTCCATACAAAAAAACTATATATATATATATATATACATAAGTGTCGTCAACTAGATATAAGAATGATATTATTCTGGTATAGCATTTCATCATATAGATATACTTACTTAAAATAAGCAAATGCAATATAGCAAATAAATAATTATTTTTTTATTATAGTACATTAATATGCATTTTGACTTTATAAGTAATTTTATTGATGTACATTACATGATAAAAATCGATCAGACATCTATATCGTGTTATTAATGTCATTATCATCTTATCAGTATAGTAACCTTGTACATCATTTGGACTTTTATATAAAAAGTTCAGTAAAGTTGTGACGTCAGGCAGACTCGTGTTTTAACGCCTCGGCCGCGACAGCTGGCCAGTCGCAGATCTAACAGAACATTTTCTAAGTCCCCATAGCCGCAGTCGCTCGGCGCTTCGAACGCCAGTCGCTGTCGTAACGGTACGGTCCATCGATCGCTTTTATTCACAATGTTTTGACGGCCTACAGTGTATATTTCTTACATTGAATCAAATAATTATTTAATAGCTACCACAAAGCAAATAACATAAATATAGCATAAAATTAGAGATTTTATTTATTATAGTAGACATTAAGATTGGAAAGTATGCGGGACAAGAAGACGAGGTGAGTTATCCGATTTTTTTTATTAATGCAATACTACTTATTACCTTTATCAAACGCTATATACCAAAAAATATTACCTATACAATTTAGAATTAAGAATATACGATTATACTAGTTAAAAGATTAATAACATGAACAATATCTTTATGTATCAAAATTTGTGCTTATAGTTTTTTTTTTATAAACACATGTTTTAAACAATAATTATAATTAATGTTACAAAGTAATGTGACACTTAGTATTCGTGTTTATATAATATTGACATCTCTAGAGTTACAATATACACATACCACAAAGTAACCTCCAATTTAGCTAGACATCAACTAGGCCATTATTATTCTTTTATGAAAGTAAATTTATTGAATTTTTACATGTTTGACCAAGCTTCGTTCAAGCATTTGACTTTGTAACATAAAATGAATTAATTATTTTTCGACCTTTTAATACTACATATGTAATATATGAACTATTCGGGATAATACTATTATTAACGATTATATCAATAGCAACGCCTGTACCGATGAGGATTAAAATATGTACTATTAAAATAATCCTTGTACCTATTTAACAAGTAGAGCGAACTAAATTCTCTAACCAAGACTATACCCTTTACTTTCTGCCCGTATAGACTGTAGAGGCGTGGATTATACTGCGTGCTTGAGATCTGACAGAATTCAACAACTTGGAATATAATCATGATACTCGCGAGTGGAGTCGGGCGTACAAGTATTTCGTATAAAGTAATATGACAATCATAATGGAAATTCAAATTAGAACTCATTTTACATTTGCACTTTGAAAACATTTCATTTCATTAAAATAATTTAGAAATTTTTAATAATACAATCCAAAATAAAAATAATAAGTTGTGCTGTATGTCTTTGTCATGTAATATATTCTTACTTAGGTACTTGCTGTGATGCTAATATCCGTATTGTGTTAACACGCACTACTTAAATTTCGCACTACTTATATTTTTTAAATGTCATGACTCTACTGCTTAATTATGTCAAACAATATGTGAACAATGATGTAACATATGTTGTTTGACATACGAAGAAGACTATAATATCATGTCAATCAATTCAAGTATCGAAAGAGGTCTTAGTGATCAGATAAAATGCCTGGTAGTAGAAAAAATTAAATATGAAAATAATGCGTTCCAGAGATTTTTAAAGAAAGTTTAATATAGATCATCAATAAAGCGTGTGATCACCTACAATCTATAATATACCGTTTTAGAATCCATATAGTGCCATGTTTCTTTGTCAATTATTTTAAGATTATAAGAAAAAAAGCAAAATTTGGTATAATTGGGTCAAAACCGGGATTGAACATATAATGCAATCATATTTTGCCGCATCAAAAATAAATTACTTGTTGATACTTTACTAATGGTAATTTTTGTACAGAAAAATGTACAGTTTTAAAGAATGACATCACTTTCATATTTTTTTTAAATTTAAAACCATTTGGCGAAAATTGTGTGAATTTTATATATAAATCTAATAAACTAAGGGGAGATTTATCTAAAAACATAATATCGTCATTTACTAAGTGTATTACCATTAAATCATGTTAATATAAGATAAAAAAATATTAATTCCACTTTACTCACTTAATGCTTACATATATTTTGGGTAACTTATAATTTATTTTCTATAAAAATACATATCCTTGAAATTACCAGTGTTTATTTGATAGAAAATCAGACGGACATCTTGACGTTCGATGAAGTTTTATTTTTTACGATCGATTTATTTGATCGAATAAAACTTTGTATTTGTATTAGTATTTGTATTAATGTTTTAGAAAATAGTTATAGAATTTCAATAAATACATACAAAATATAGCTATCACTGTTATTGCAATTAGTATTAATTTAAACAAATATCTGTTATTTAAAAAAATACTAAAGCAGAGTATTTCGCTATTATGCTTCACTCCACCGGCCAAGGCAGGAATGCTGGGGGATGGAAGATGGGGAATTTAAGCCCCCTGTAGATGTCTCTGGTCCGCCGCGAGCTGCTTTGCAGGCTTATTGTTGTTAATTATTATATATTATTAGTAGCGAAATGGAAGAATACATGTCGAAAAACAAATTAATAATGTTCGCCTCTTTAAAAACATCTATATGTAAAACCCAAAATATATATATTTTTTCATCAACCTTATTTTTTAATTATAAATTCTTGTAAATCTTAATAATTATAATTACAATAAGTATTAACAATAATTAATGTTGAATCTGATAAATATTGGCAATTTAGCGCATTCAAATTTATACCCATGTGATAGAAAGACAAATCCTATAGTCGAGTATTGCTACTAAACGACGTATCGCTACTGCTAGTAATATAACAATACAGCTATAAAATGACAAAAGGAATGTACTACTTGCCCTTGATATTTTGCACCTCCTCACTTACGAGTATGAGTATGTTCGTTTCATATGTCTATACCATAAGTATTTTTGTTTTTGACAACGTTACAACTATCGTTTATTTATACATATAATCGGATTAACGTAAAGTAATAAAATATTAAGCTGTAATTTTTAAACCAACTTAAAATTCCATTTTTCGAATAGTATTATAAAATTTTATTTAATGATGTATGTAATGAAGGAAATTATGGTATGTAATCTATACATAAATATACCAAATAAAAATGTAGATAATCGCTGCCTGTACGTGAAAATAAAAAAAAAAACTATTATTGGGTGCGTTTACTAATGTTATAGAACCCAGAATAATGATATTTTAAATGTTTTGTCTGTTTATCAGTGCATTTGTGCAGGCTAACCTCAACGGCTTCTCCGGTTCAAATGTAACTTTCATCATTGGATTGAATCCAAATCTTATAAAGATAGAAATCTTTATTATAGCTTCCCTTAATATTTAGAGTTTGTTTTATTTCCAATGTCTCCTAGATATAAAACAGTTATATCATATAAGTAGTATTTTATACGACAAAATTGCTTTATTAAATTGGCTGAAACTTCATATTTACTTTCCCACGTAGACAAAGTTGCGGGCGCTGCTAATAAACGAAAATTTTCTTTATTTACGAATTTGATATGACCCTATTGTACCTACACTATATTAAAATATCTATATGCTTGTGCCAACCACTTTTTTGAAATTCTCTTATACATATTCATGTTTGTTTAATTGCGTAAAATCAGCAAACACACTTTATTTTTACCGTGGAATAGAACCTACTATAACAGTTGACAGTTCGCTTGAAATACATAAAAAAATAAATGAAATAAACAGAGAATCGAGTTCGCTGTATACTTGATATTATTGCTCCATCATTTAATTTAAAATACATATGAAAAATTCTTATAATTTGTAGCAAAATTTTAACCGTAACAAGCCGGTCACAATCTGAGTACACAATTTCGTGACGAATTTTCGAAGGAACTGTAGCAATTTTTTTATCTAGTCCTCTATAGAAAGATAATAGATTGCGCTACTAAAGAAGACATTTAATTAATATAAAATGATTATTTGAAGAAATTTAATGCTGAGTAGAACGAACGAAACGCCGAGCTTCGTCAACTCTACTGGAGCTAGACCTATACTAATATTATGAATACTAAAAAAAAAGTACTCGGGCACGTACTCGGGTTCCTTACCAATTTCATATTTGTAGGTCAAGATGAAGTACAAAGAGAAGAAGAGAAGAACTTGACAATCTTTAATATGCGGGCGTTTGAACTCCAATATAAGTTTACCATGGTTCCTTTGTCATATTCATATAAATAACCAATTTTAAAAATGTTTGCTCTAAGTTTCACTCCGAAGTGAACTTGAAGTTTGATTTTTTTCTATGCTCCAATAGACTGCAGGCTTGGTATTATACCTACTGAATTATTATTATTATTGGTATTTTAGTACCTACTATTATATGCTTGGTATAACACTATAATATGATGGTAACAATGTGGATAACACGGTGGATTGAATATTTTTCATTTCCTAGCTCTGAAAAAATAAATCGCGGCGTTAGATTCTGCCACTGAACATGCAATTTCTTGAATCCGTGTGATGAAGGATGAACGCATCTAGACAATAGGTTTTGAGAGAAAACGTTTTTCGCTCGATCCAAATTGATTCGCGAGGTAAAGCTGACAAAAATATGTATATGTTCAACAATCCAAGTAAAAAATATAAGTAATAATTTTTAACTGATGAGCACTCGTTAAAAGGCATGTTATTCAATTTCCTTATTTTTAACAATAAAAACAATAGGTAAAGCGGTCCTGATTAAACTTCCCGTTATGTAAGAAAATCTAATTTTTCCTAATATTTATACTTCAAGTGTTAATATTAAATTGACAATAAATACAAGTAAGAGATAACTCAAATATATATTATGACTATTCAAATCACTCTCGATTGTTATTGATTATAGACGTGAATTTACTATTTTATAAGTCTTTCAACTAACATAACTTTGCAGGCGCAGTCATTTTGCATATAAATATACGTTTGTTATCATTTTTTACTTTATATGTTCTGTTCAAGCTCCTCGTCAAATTTTCTAATTAGGTTTACGTGAAATTTCATACAATTTGAGGCACAAAGGTAGCTCTTACCTTTTGATGCGGTGTGTTCTCTTAAAATATTTTTTCTTCTGTGCTCCAAGAGACTATAAACCTATGATATGAATTTTAGCTGGATTTGTTGACTCGTTATCTAGAGAAAATTAGCCATTACAGACAAACAGACGATTAACCGGTCATAAAAATTATCCTTTTCCTTTCCTTCTTTTCCTCTTTTTTCTTTTTGCAGTACCTATGAAGGAACCTTAAAATTTGACACATATGCTATGTATAAATGTAAATTAATATGTATTTTGTAACGTGAACGAAATATTATTATTCATTAATTTCATGAATACATTTAGTTTTGTCAAGTCATGCCATTTTGTGACATCATTGTGTTATTTATAGGCACGAAAGTATTTATCTTTATATAAATAAGACTCAGATATTTTAAATATAATATACTATTATAATTAAATAAACGTATTAAACAATTTATTTTAATAAAAATTTCAGTTAATATGCAAATTAAAAAATAATATAATTTTTTATTACTGTGATTTTTTATTTGTGAAAATCTATACCTACCTACATATAAATAAAATTTAAATATGTGTTTGTGATTTAAAATATTTTATTTTTTCAAGTGCATTTAGTTACTTACACGCTACTAAAACATAAACAAACATTTTTAAGTTTTTTGTTCGTTTTTCCATTACACTTTTCATAGACAAAGTTATTCGAAATGGAAAAAAAGTTATGCGTACAATCCGAGATCAAGTGAGCGAAGTTACAAACGGGTCGCTAGAAAATGTACAATCGCAATAGTAAATAAAATTCGCGCCATAAAAAAAATGTCCATATACCTATGATGAACTTATATTAACTGTGATAATCTTTAATATTATTGTTATTCTGAAGCATATTCCGGTACGTTATTGTTTACATCTTGACATGGTTAATGGTGGTGACGTGGATTACCTAAATATTATTAAACATGTCATGTACATATTTAATAATATTTAGTAAATTAATGTTATGTATATATTATATTACAAGTATTTTTCTTTGATAAAAATTATAATTAAAATAACAAGCTAATACTTACTTATTGCATTATCAGCATTTTTTTTTATGTTTTACGCAGATTTTCTAGAATGCATAAAAAATTATACCTACGTTTCTTTTTCACCAGCGTTAATATATATATATATATATATATATATATATATATATATATATATATATATATATATATATATATATATATATATATATCGTGTTAAGCGAGCGTTAATATATATATATATATATATATATATATATATATATATATATATATATATATATATATATATATATACGTATTGTCCGACTTCATGTAAATACAACATAGTGTAAATATAAAAATTTTTATAATAAATATGAACTTGATGTTTATAATAAGAAACAGAAAACGCTCGTTATATTTAAAATATCTGAGTTATATTTAAAATATCTGAGTCTTATTTATATAAAGATAAATACTTTCGTGCCTATAAATAACATAATGATATCACAAAATGGCATGACTTGACAAAAGTAAATGTATTCATGAAATTAATGAATAATAATATTTCGCTCACGTTACAAAATACATATTAATTTACATATATACATAGCATATGTGTCAAATTTTATGGTTCCTTCATAGGTACTGCAAAAAGAAAAAAAGAGGAAAAGACGGAAAGGAAAAGGATAATTTTTATGACCGGTTAATCGTTTGTTTGTCTGTAATGGCTAATTTACTAAAAGGTTGTATTTACATGAAGTCGGACAATACGTATATATATATATATATATATATATATATATATATATATATATATATATATATATATATATATATATATATATATATATATATATATATATATGATGGCGTATAATATAACTTCTTCTACCTAGCGTTATCCCGGCCTATTGCCAGGATCTGCATTCCTACTTAATCGTCTCCACTTTGCACGGACTTGTGTAACCTCAGTGGTTAGTGGATTTGCTCTCATATCCTGCATCACGACGTCCAGCCATCGCTTCCTTGGGCGTTCGGGGGGTCTTACTCCAGGGACAGACAATATATCAAAGAAAATCGGAAGAAATCCGACATAATTCTTAGACTGGCGCAAAACGTAGCCATACCATCTCAGACGACGCTCTTGAAGCTTATCCGCTACGTCACGAATCCCAAGACTTTGCGTGTGCGGTCAGCCCGAGTTACACCACACATCCACCTCAGCATCTTCATCTCCTCATCTCATCGTGACGTAAAGCTCCTGAGTATGCCGAGATAGTGCTTGCCAACTACTTGGAAAATTAACAAACGTAAAATTGCGGCCGAATGGACAAATTTTGTATGAAATTACCTACAGTAAAGTTGTGGTGCGGTAGTTAGTCTCTTGGATATTTGATATTAATTTTGGCTTGATTCCTGTATGTGATTTTGAGGAATTAGTCTTGATAAACGGTCAGACGGACAATAAAGTGATCCAATAAGAATTTCGTTTTTTTTCCTTTTCAGACACGGAACCCTAAAAGTAAAGTCTTATATCTAGATAATATAAAATAGCGTTTTATATCGAGATATTTAGTATATACAATAAGCTCTATTTTCTATTATAATTTATAACAATTACCAAAAATGTATAGATACTACGTTATTTTACCCTACAGGACAATAATGTTCATAACTTATTTGATAATTATTTTTAGAATAACTTAAAACCTAATAACATTTTAAGTACATTATAAACAGGCTAATCTGATGATAACATTAAGGATAATAAATAAAACTATGTTACTCTACATAATTAATAATATACCTCAATATACTTACTATCGGTTTTTTTTACAAAATATAAGTTTATACAAAAAGTTAAATAAACAAAAACATATCATCCTACGATCTACTGTATTAATCTTAATTATATTTCCTAATATTTTAGGAAAAAGTGTCACCGAGCGTTTTTGACTCACTATTTATTCTTTTTTATTCTCATTTTAAGAGCTGAGTCAGTGGGTGAACATTGTCAATGTTGCTCTGGTTAGTAGTTACAAATAATCGCAAAATATATTAGTTATACAATTGCATACTATTCACGCTTACTTATATAAAGCTTAACTATACTATATAACAATTTAGCAATATTGGAAGTAGGTTTCGGTTTAGGTTTTGAGAGAAATAAATTCCAACTTCCAACCGATTTATCTGCAATTTGCGAAAGAAGGTTCACTATGGGTACACCCCATTAAAATATGATACACATATTTGATTCATTTATTTATTGCAAAAAATAGGTTTATGCTAGATATTTATCAAATTATTTACAACCAACCGTTTAAGTATAAGACATTTACAATTCGTGTTGGCAACAGATTACGATTATTTTAATACAAGTGGAGAGTTTGAAGGTATTTTTTTTGTTTAAAATTAAATGGAAGTCAACAACTTAGTAAGTTAATAAAACGCACTTTATTCGTATATTTATTATACTTTACTGTGACATAGTAAAAATATTATTTTGGTGCACGAGAGTGACAAAATAACTAAATACACTGACATGTATATAACATAGAAGTATTATATTTTTTTTCTATTCACACATTTCTCGCATTAAGCGGGGTAGAGAAAGAGAGAAGATTTTGTTACTAAAAATCAGGTGTTAGGTAATGCACCTGATTTTTAGTTAAAACTTAATAAATTAAATGATTGGTATTATAATTTGTTCAAGTACTTGTAGCTAGCCAATTTAATGATTCGTTCGTAGAATTACAAACAACGGCAGTTTACAAACAATGTTTAGATTTGCGCATAACAAGGTATGTACTATGTACGTAGGTAACTACACTACTATTTCTTATTCTATGAATATTTTACACTTTTTAAAGGTTTTATATTTATTTATTTATTAATTAATTTATTATGACGGTAATAATGTAATTGTATATTTCTCTTCTTCTGCCTGGCTTCCTTAGTCCCGGCTTCGTTTGCCAGGGTCTTCCTTCTGACTAAGCTTACTCCACCTCTATTGGCTCTCATGTCCTGCGTCACGACATCCAGCTATCGCTTCCTTGGGCGTCCGGGTGGTCTAACTCCAGGGACAGACATGTCAAGACACTTCCTTCCGACATAGTTCTCAGGTCGGCGTATAATATGGCCATACCATCTAAGGCGACGCTCTTGGAGCTTTTTCGCTACGCCACGGACCCCAAGACTGGTGACTGTTGCGTATGCGGTCAGACCGCGTAGCGCCACACATCCACACTTCTCCGTGACGTGAAGCTCCTGAGTGTGCCGAGATAATGCTGGTTAAAATTCGCTGCCGTATAAAAGAGCCGGTCCGATAATACTCTTGTATATCAGTCCTTTCAACTTGGGTGGTATTCTGCTATCGCAGACTACACCAGTGACCTTCCGCTATTTGGCTCAGGCAGACTCATGCATAATGGATCCAAGGTACCAACGGCTGGCTGGTGAGTCCGGGTTCCCACAAGCCATGTGCTCGGTCTTGGACACATTCAGTTTAAGACAATCGTTCTCAAGCGCATCTTTCCAGGCGTTCACTTTACGCTCCAGCATGTTATGTCATCGGCATACATCGTCAGCCACAGAGGCTGGCATTGGATGTGGGCTGAGACAGTATCCAGCACTACATTGAATAAGAACAGACTTAGAGCTAAGCCCCGCTGAAGCCCTACTGTAATTGGGAAGGGCTTGGTGTCACCAACAGTGGTCCTAACCACTGAAGCGGAGTCGTTGTACATATCTCTGATAACCTCTGATACAGAGATACACTGACACACACACAGTCAAAGGCTTTCTGCAGGTCCAAGAAAGCCACATGCAGAGCTCTCCTTTTTTCAAAAAAGGAGAGCTCTGCATGTGGCCAAAAGAGCTCTGCGTGTGGCATTCCACCACTATATCTTCCTGTTGATGACACGTCCACCCTTAGTAATGCCAAGATCTCGCTTGCCCGCTACAATGATTGCTGAATGAGCTCCATCCCAAGCAGCCTGCACGTTATCGGTGTTAGTTGGGAGATTTTGACTCTCCACTTCTGCCAGGAATTTGGTCTGCATTTGCACCATTTAACAACAACCACTTGATCCTAGATGATGAATCTTGATCCTAGATTTCACCGGATGCCTCTCTCGCCCGTTCCGCAGCCTCATTCTCGAGCACTACTGCCTTGCAGAAGGATGAGACCGCGTCCCATGACGTCTCGCAACCGACCATGGCCTTGACCACGGCCGGAAGAGAGAGGTCGTCCCTTATGACGTCGCGCAAAACGTGACGTTTATCCGCCCACGCACTGCACACCTCCAACGCTTGCTGGGCCGTCTCCTCCACGACGCAGTCGTCGCAGTGGTGGTAGCAAGCGTCGGGACCCCTCTCAGCGATCCGACACAGGTATCGAAGCAACCGTGCCCCGTGAGTACCTCTGTGGTGCGGATAGATGGATGCCAGAGAAATAGCATCCAAGTCCCACGGCAGGACTCCAGCCAGCACGCACGCCACCTCACCGGAGATGGTCCTGTACCCCCGTATCGCTCGGATTGCCATCATCCTCTGCGCCTATCGCATCAGGGTGATGTTGTACCGATCCAGTGCATCCACCCATACAAGGGCACCCTTATTTGCATTAAGCGGTCGCAGCAATGGTCAAGTTCAAGAAGCCCATTCTGAATCTCTTCAGAAAGCACTACCGCCACACTGTTTTTGCGGTTAAGGCGGTAACCCTGTCCGATATTGCGAGACTTATTGCCCTTCCAGTGAATTTCCTGAAGAAAAGCATACTGGACCTGACGTCTCATGAGTACATCTGCGAGTTCTCTTCATCGTCCGGTTAGAGAGCCAATATTCCATGTTGCAAAGCGGAATTTTTGTCTTGGTACTAAAGTCGTTAGCCGTGCCCGTACATAACACCGTAACCCTTACCCACTTGTCGCAGGTGTAGGGCGATGTGCCTGCTCGTCGTTTAGCGGTGACACCCTACCGTTCCCAGGTTATTCTTTAATCGGTCCATTTGAATGGTGAATTTTTAGTGGAGCGATTGCCATCTGACCTCCGAACCCATTACTGGTAGAATCCAAGAAAGGAAAGGGAATTAGAGGAAGAGTAACTTGGAATATGGGAGAGGGATACCACTTCCATGGATTGGATGGGGTTATGACAGTGGTGGCTCGAGAATCCGGGGTTAAAGACCGAGTAAAATGACGTATACTTAGTTGAAAGGCAGATCCTAGCAAACGAAGCCGGGACTAATGCCAGGCAGAAGAAGAAGAAATATTTAATTATTATCTACATAGAAATATTTAATTTAAGTACAAAGTAATGTTCATTAAGGAAATTAAGGTTAAGGGTCACTTTGATAACAAAGTCAACGAATACAGTCTCGTCGCTACTGCTGCCAGAAAGGACGTAGGATACTTTCACCCTTTAATATAAAGTGTCATTAATATCGATTAAAATGTTTGTGCTATTTGGATATGTTTTTTACTTTCATAGCAGATTGAAAATAATTAAAATACAAAGGTAAGCTCTGGTTGATATATTTTAAAATAAAATAAAGAGAATTTTTCATATCTAAAATGCACAGGAACTTACAACTAGGAATCAGTTTCAAAATGAGTAAGAAACTACTTTAACATTTTATAGCCGAAAATCTACTTCACAATTCTTGCCAGTTTTACCGTAACTATTCAATTTTATCAAATTAAGTACATATGTTGAATTTGAAAGATTCTTTATATCTCATTTAAACTTAGGAAAGGATTAGCCAGCATATATCAAATCAAATACATAACGAAGTAAACAAATAACTGCTCATTAGAAACAAGGACGCCGTATCTATACAATGCGTTACTTGTTTTACTCAATCACTAATATTTCCAAGAATGCCTGTCTGTATAGGAAAACTTTGATTGGCTTTGATTCCTTTCCAGAGAGATACGGACGCATACTATGCACTATCACAAATTATGACCATTAATTACCTTCATATATATAACCTGTGTTATTTGAATCTCTAAATAAATAATTATATTAAAATAAATACACTTTTAAAATTTAACAAGTAATTAATACAAGCTCTGAAGTGCTAGAAAGTATTTATCGTTTGTTTTCTTCACGCATCTCCCGGTCAGCAAGGTAGAGAGAATTGATGTTATTGTGATCATCATTAAAATAAACTTTGACCCCTGCCGCTTTAAGCAACAATTTAATTAATACGTTTAACAAACGATAAAGAAATTGACATGCATATATAACGCCTACTAAACGATATATTATTCAATCAGATTCTTGATTACCCCCTATATAGCTAATGTTATATATTTTCCCATACATGAATTTTCTGAAATGTATCAAGACATTTCTTCAGTACCTAATCTTATACGAAAGAAATAAAATGTACGTGACTGAAAAGAATAAATAGTTTCTGTTGTATATTTTTTTAAAACATTTTTGTTAAGTTGTATATTTTTATTTACTTCTTATTTTTAAAATTCAAAATCTCTCAATTTTATTAATTACAAAATGAAACCAACATCAGCATTTTTTTATTTATTTATGACTTTTATAATTTACACTTTTCCTTTCAAAATCACTAAATGGCCTATTATATACCTATTATATTCCCTGAAGTATACAATAGTTGTGTGTTTTTATGTACTTATCAAAAAATACATAAAAACTTAACTCTTAGAGTTCTTATTATAAGGCCACAAAAATATATAATTTATGATGAAGAAATATATTTTATTTTTATCTAAATATTTGTATCTAACGTTACTAACACCGCTATTATGAACACATGCGTGTTTTTATATTTAGCCCATAATAATATGTAAGTATGTCTAAAGATGGCGAGACTGATTATTTTCTTCTTGCAAAGGGGAAAAGCTACTAAAGTTATTAGGACATTCTATAAAGGAATTATTTTATAATAAAGGTACTTTTAAAACACAACATAATATTATAGTAAATAGACATTAAAGAATAAACAGACTTTCTAGACTTAATTATAATAAAATAACGAAATCTCAAAACCACTTAATTATATTCTGTAACTATTAAAGTAAATATTAATTAAAAAGGAGCTTTAAGGGTCTTTTGAGCTTTTTTTATATTTATAGTACAAATTCTGACTCCAGGTCGCGAACAGTTGTATTTTATTGCTTAGTTGCCGCCCTGAGTAAATACGAAAATTAGATTTACGTATTTAATTTAATTCAATGACTTTATGATTTTAAAAAACCTGCCATAGTCAAGTCCATAATAATAATATACAAACATGAAATTTAAATACTATGCAACAGGCTCAAACATTACGAAATTAAAGCCAAGCCGTGGCTTGGCCTTTAAAATGATGTGTTCAGTTTTTTTTAAAACCAAAAAAATTGTATCTTTGCAATATGTAGGTTAATCAATATATTATTATTAATTCATTTTCCTAAATAAAGGAGTGAACGGTATCATAGCGCAGTTATAAATGTACACGCAATGGTTTTATATTTGATACCCTGTCCGGGTACAGATAATCATATCAATTTACTGCTGACGCTTTAGGCTTTAGCAAGTGCCGGCTTGAAGTTAACCCGGAGAAAAACGTTGCGGTACTCTTTCCGCGTAAATGATATGAGACCATCTCTACTATTTATTTGCAACGTAAACCGATC